>CAUYLG010015577.1:0-16157 GCA_963573385.1 Cacajao melanocephalus | reverse complement strand
CCCTCACAGTTCTTGACTCCAAAACTTCCTAGACAACTACAGTACTCACACCCTCGAGGCATATAAATATAACGCCAGACATGTAGACCACTGAAATATAATGAAAAGCCCAGATAATAACCCTTGAATGTATTATCAAAAGATTTTTAACATGGATGCCAAGAGAATTTAATAGGCAAAGAACAGCCTTTTAACTGCCATTTTGGTATTGGAACAACTGGATATTGACATGCAGAAGAATAAATTTGAGGGGAGAATCGGGAATGTGATTTGAGCCAGTGGCTGATTAAAAAAAAAAAAAAACAAACAAAGAATAAATTTGAATGCCTAAACTCCACCTGCTAGGACCTGAATATTTGTCCCCTATGAAACTCACAGTTGAAACTTATTCCCAAATGTAATAGTGTTGGGGAGTAGTGTCATGGGAAAGTGATTGGGTCATGAGGTCTCTGCCTTCATGAATGGATTAATCCATTCATGGATTAGTCAATTAATGAGTTATTACAGAAGTGGATTAGTTATCATAAGAATTAGTCTAATATAAAATCCAGTTTGCTTCTCAGTGCACCTTTCTTGTCCTGTAATTCCTTCCACCATGTTATCACACAGTATGAGGTCTTCACCAGTAGTCCAGTAGATGAAACTGTTCAATCTTGGATTTCTCAGCCTCCAGAACTGTGAGTTAAAATAAACCTTTTAAACACAAATTCTCTTGTCTTGGGTATTCTGTTACAGCTACAGAAAATTGATTAGAACAGAAAACTGATACCAGGATATGGGGCTGTTGTTAATAAAAAATACTGCATAAACAAAATGTTTTACATATACACCATGGAATACTACGCAGCCATAAAAAGGAATGAGATCATGTACATTGCAGGGACATAGATGAAGCTGGAAGCCATTATCATCAGAAAACGAATGCATGAACAGAAAATCAAGCACCATATGATCTCGCTTATAAGTGGGAGCTGAACAATGAGAACACCTGGACACAGGGAGGGCAACAACACACACTGTGGGCTGGGGTTGGGGGAGAGAGAGCTTTAGGAAAAATAGCTAATGCATTCTGGGCTCAATACCTAGGTGATGGGTTGACAGGAGCAGCAAATCACCATGGCACACGTTTACCTATGTAACAAACCTGCACATCCTGCACAAGTACCCTAGAACTTAAAATAAAAATAAATACCTGAAGATGTAAAAGAGCTTTGGAACTAGGTAATGGGTAGAAACTGAGAGTTTGAAGAAACATGTTGGAAAAAAGCCTGGGTTGTCATAAATAGAACATTAAGGGTAATTCTGATGCAAGTTCAGGTTATGAGAGACTGGAGAAAGTCTGAATCTTCATAGAGATTACTTAGAGAGTCATAACCCGAATGCTGATAGAAATGTGGACAGTAAAGTCTATTCTTAGAAGGTCTCAGATGGAAATAAGGCACAAGATGGAAACTGAAGTAAAGCTATCCTTGTTATACAGTGACAAACAACTTGAAAGAATTTTGTCTGTGTTTAAGGACTTTGTGGAAGACTGATATTAAGAATGAACTAGGATATCTGACAGAAGAAACGTCTAAGCAGCAAAGCATTCAGCCTGCTGCATACTGACTTTTGGCCACTTACAATGAGATGTTGGAGCAAAAGAATAATTTATGGACAGAATTAATAATTGAAATGGATGCAGAACAGAAAGATTTGAAAAATTCATAGCCTGACCACGTAAGGAGCAAAACAGCATGTATATGAGAAAAAAACAAGGATGTGGCTCAGTAGAGATTATCATGAATTGCAGGGAGCTAGGTGCTAATCATCAAGATGACAAGAAAATGGCCCTGAAGGCATTTTAGAGATTTTTGAGGCTGCCCATTTTATCCTAGGCCCAGAGGCCTAGGAGGACAGAATGGTTTTATGAGATGATCTCAGGACACTCTTCACTCTCCATCCCTGTTTTCCAGGGATGACTTAGGACTCTACTTCATGCATCCTGGCATAGCACTCTTCAGCAGTCCCTGCTGTGGTTCACGTGGCCTCAGGCATGGCTCAACTTGCTGATCTAAAGGATACAAACCGTAAATCTTTGTGGCACTATGGTATGGCAGAAGTGGGCCCAAATACATCTCAACAGAGGGCAAGAGATAACCCTAGGCTATGTCTATGTGGTGCTAACATTTCAGATGTGCAGAATGCAAGAGCTGTGGGGCCATAATAGCCTGCACCTAGATTTCAAAGGATGTACTGAAAAGCCAGGGGGCCCAGGGAGAGGCTTCTCTCAGGACGGAACCACTACTCAGACCTCCCACAAGGGCAAGGCTAAACAAAAAACTGGGGTCAGAGCCAGAGCCACCCTCAATATTCCAGAACTGTAGAGCCAATGGAAGCATGCAAAGCCATTCTGGTAGAACTGAAGTGTGGAATAAGCTCAGAAAAGCCATAGAGGTAGGGTTGCCCAATGTCTTGAGTTTCAACTTTCTCATATATGTAGGCTGTGAACATGCCCGTGACCTCATCTCCCTTTATCCCCTCCATGCCTTCCTCCCTATGCTGTCTCCATTGTTGTTGCCAGTGTTCATGGGGAGGCTGGCAGCCCCAGACACACTAGTGCCCCACCCCAACTGACAAGTGTGCATCTCAGTATGCTGTCGATGGTGCTGTCACATGCAAATGAGAAGAGATCTTGCTTCAACCACCCAAAAAAACATTTTGGCTGGCACCAAGCTTCAGAGAGTTGTGACCAACAGCCAGGACCATCTTTACCCATCTGGTGCATCAGGTTCCTAAACCTGAAGAGACAGATAACAAAGCTAGGGGCCTGATATCATCCCCTCAGAGTTAGAGCATACAGCTCAGGAGTGCTGCCTGAGTCTCAGTCGGCCCCCCATCCCCAGTCTACCAGACATGAAGGCAGTCAGCTGAATCTAACCTGTACCACAATCAAACCTGCAACGGCATCAAAGAAGATAAAACTGTGAAATAAAACCCATCCAAAGGACAGCAACTTTAAGGACTGAAAGAACATCACCCAACAAAGATGAGAAAGAGTCAATGCAAGGACTCTGGCTACTCAAAAATCCAGAATGTCTTATTACCTCCAGACAATCACACTAGCTCCCCAGCAATGGTTCTTAACCAGGCTGAGGTGGGTGAAATGACAGAAATGGAATACAGAATATGAACAGAAATAAAGATTACTGATATTCACAAGGAAGTCAAAACCCAATGGAATATTTCTAAGGAATACAATAAAACAATACAGGAGATAAAAGACAAAATTGTCATTTTCAGAAAGAACCAAACTGAGCTAATAGTGCTGAAAACTCATTTCAAGAGTTTCAGTACACAATCACAACTGTTAACAGCAGAATTGAACAAGGTGAGGAAAGAATCTCAGAGCTTGAAGACCTGTTTTTCTTTTTTTCTTTTTTTTCTTTTCCTTCCTTCCTTCCTTTCTTTCTTTCTTTTTTTTTCTTTTTTTTAGACAGAGTCTTGCTCTGTTGCCAGGCTGGAGTGCAGTGGTGTGTGTAATCTTGGTTCACTGCAACCTCCACCTCCTGGGTTCAAGTGATTCTCCTGTCTCAGCCTCCCAGGTAGCTGGGACTACAGGTGCATGTCACCACGCCCAGCTAATTTTTGTATTTTTAGTAGAGATGAGGTTTCACCACGTTGCCCAGGATGGTGTCAATCTCCTGGCCTCGTGATCCACCCACCTCAGCCTCCCAAAGTGCTGGGATTAGAGATGTGTGCCACTGCACCTGGCTGAAGACCTGTTTTTCAAAGTAACTCAGACAAAAATATAGAAAAAACAGTAAAGAAGAATGAACAAAATCTCTGAGAAACATGGGCTTATGTAAAGAGACTAAATCTATGACTCATTGGCCTCCCTGAAAGAAAAGGAAAAAAAGCAAGCAACTTGAAAAACATATTTCAGGACACTATCCATTAACATTTCTCCAACCTCATGAGAGAGGCCAACATTCAAATTCAGAAACCCCTATGAAATACTACATAAGTAGATCATCCCCAAGACACATAGTCATCAAATTGTTCAAGGTTGAAATGAAAGAAAAAATGTTAAAGGTAACTAGAGAGAAGGGGGCAGGTGACATACAAAGGGAATCCCGTCAGGTTAACAGAATACCTTTCAGCAAAAAACCCTACAAGACAGGAGAGAATAAGGACCTATATTCAACATTCTTAAAGAAAAGAATTTTCAACCAAGAACTTTATATCCAACCAAACTAAGCTTCATTTTTCATATCTCACAGCCACTGCTACTATAGCCTTCAGGGTCTAGCAGTAATTAGAGAGTGGTGCAAATGTTCAGCATCTCCTCATGGAACAGGACACCATGATCTGGGACTCCAGCCACCCCCATTGAAGCTCTTGTGTTGGTAACACTTCCTTGGGAAGAAGCTCCCAGAGAGACAGAATAGCCACCATTTTTGTGGTATCACAGACTCCACTGCTGTAGCTTTCAGGCTTTGGAGAGCAAGAGGTAATTAGGGAATGGCACAGATCCCCTATACAGCACAGCCATCTCACAGAAAAGGGGCCAGATGATTTTATTTTTTTTTATATGGGTCCCTGACCCCACTTTTTCTCATTGGGTGGGATCCCCCAAACTAGGACTCAATCCACCCCTCACTGGGACTCTCAGGCTGGTAGAAGGTCTGTACTTTCCTCAGATGAAGTTCCCAGATGAAGAGGCCAGCCACCTTTTTCACTGTTTCACAGCCTTTGCCACTAGTCTTCAGGCTCTAGATTGTACATGGTGATAGGGAGTGGTGTGGATCTCCAGCACAGCATAGCCATCCCATGGATAAGTGGCTGGACTGTTCCCATGTGGGTTGCCATCCCCACTTTTTCTCACTGGGTGGGGTCTCCCCACCTGGGACTCCAGCACAACTACCCTGCACCCACCTGATCACTTCAGCAAGAGGTGACACTATGTTTCTCTGAGAAGGAAATTCAAGACATAAGCCATATCTACCATATCCTGTACCATTGCAGCTGCAGTGGTACCAGCGTAACCACCTTTGGGCAGGGGAAACAGCAAAGGGCCTAGATGCTCTGCTGGCACCTCAAGGACACTGCCTCCAGCATAAGGAGAGGAGTCCAGCCTTGCTTCCCTGTGAACCTCCACCCTGAATCCTTCACAAAGCAGGGCCCCTGGCTCAGGACTGCAGAAGAGCCACTCTACCTATGGTTGAGCATACAAACTTATAGTGGCTCTCTGTTTCCCTGGGAATGGGCTTCCAAAAGCAACTGACAGTCCCTCTACCACTGCCATAGTAATGATTTTGCCCCTTCTGCACTCAGTCTGAAGAAGAAACAAAGAGCCTGGGGCCTTCACCCAAGCTTCCAGCACACCACAGTAACTATGTGGAGAACAGCCCAGTTTCTTATTCGTGTGAGCTCTTAAACCCTCACTCTTTAATAAGTGGAGACCGCAGCTTGGGCCAGCAAAACAACTGCCCCACCCCATGGCTGAATATTTCCAGTAACAACAGTGCTGCATTTCTCTAAAGTCCAACTCCAAGAGATAACTGAGTGCTCCTCTGCATTCCCTAATTAATTAGGGAATTAATTACCTCTTGCTCTTGCAGTTGCTCCCCTCAAACAAGGAAAGCAGCAAAGACCCGAAGTGTTTTAACCATACCTTCAACAAGCTTCAGTTGCCATAAGAATAAGATGCTAGTCTGTCTCCCCTGGATACCACGTCCACCATTTACCGCCAGGCAGGGCACCCCTAGCTAGGCTCACAGTGTAACCACACCATTCAATCATACTGAGTAATAATGCCTTTGTATCTCTCTAAGGTGGAGCTCCAAGAGACAAGTAAAAGGACTGCTGCCACAATCACCTCTAAGATCCCTTCCCTTCATGCCTCCAAGCTGGGAAGGGAACATTAAGCCTGATATTGCCCCAGAGCTATGGTGTACAGCCTGAAAGTGCTACACCAAGATCTGCTGCCAGCATGTGAGTGAGAGAGGAGCCCACAATTTCAGAGCAATGAGAAGGAGCACAGCTGCAATCATGAGGAAATGTAGAGGGGCCACATGACTGAGCAAGAGCCTATCTACTGGTCATTACGCTTAAGCAGTACCTACTGGGTGAGAGATAGATAAATCTACACAAAAAATACTTTGCTAATATGCCCCCTGTAAAACCAAGGACAACAATTCAGCTAAATATAAAGATCCTGAACAAAGCCTTAGCCCTCTGAAAACATACAGAAACATAGACTACTGGCTGCACTCAATTTACACTGCAGTTGAAGGAACACCAGCCCACACATATAAGAAAGAAGCAGTGCAAGAACTCTGGCAACTCAAAAAGGCAGAGCATCTTCCTTCCCCCAAATGACCACACTAGTCCCTCAGCAAAAGTTTCTTAACCAGAATGAAATGGCTGAAATGACAGAAATATAATTCAGAATATGAATAGGAACAAAAATCATTGAGATTCAGCAGAACATTGAAATCCAATCAAAGAAAGCTAAGAATCACAATAAAACGATGCAGGAGCAGATAGACAAAAGAGCCATTATTAAAAACAAACAAGCAAACTAATCTGATAGAAGTAAAAAGCACACTAGAAGAATTAGATAATGCAATTGCAAGTATTTACAGCAGAATGCACCAAGCTGAGGAAAGAATCTCAGAGATTGAACAGAGGCTTTCTGAAATAATTCAAACAGAAATAAAGAAAAAAAAATAAAGAAGAACCAACCAAAAAACCTCCAAGTAATATGAGATTATGTAAAGAGGCCAAATCCATTACTCATTGGCATCCCTGAAAGAGAGAAGCAAGCAACTTGGAAAACATATTTTATTATATTATTTATGAAAACTTTCCCAAATATGCTACAGAGACCAACATTCAAATCCAGAAAATGCAGAGAAGAATTGCAAGACATTACACAACAAGACCATTGGCAAGACACATAATTGTCAGATTCTGCAAGGTCAAAATGAAAGAAAAAAGTTAATGGCAGTTACAGAAAAGGGGCAATTCACCTATAAAGGGAATTCCATCAGTCTAACGGCACGTTTTTCAATAGAACCCCTCCAAATCAGAAGTGATAGGGGCTCTGTATTTAGTATTCATGAAGAAAAGTACTCCCAATCAATAATTTTATCTCCACTCAAATTAAGCTTCATAAGTGAGGAGAAATAAGATTGTTTTCAGACAAGCAAATGCTGAGGAAATTTATAACCACCAGACCTGCCTTAGAGGAGGTCCTAAAAGGAGCACTAAACTTGCTCTAAACGCACATTTTGAAAAGACAAAAGAAATAACCGTTACCCCATTACCAGCCATTACAAAAAAATAAATAAACAGTTAAGTACACAGACCAATGACACTATAAAACAATCACACAAACAAGTTGGAATAACAACCATTTAACAACACAATGACAGGATTAAATCTGCTCATGTCAATACTAACCTTGAATGTAAATGGGCTAAATGCCCCCAAGTAAAAGGCACAGCATGACAAGCTGGATAAAGAAGCACGAACCAATGGTATGATGTCTTCAAGAGACTTATGTCACATTCAATGACATCTATAGTCTCAGAATAAAGGGATATTCTATGAAGCAAATGGAAAACAGAAGAAATGAGGGTTTTGAATCCTAATTTCACACAAAAGAGACATTAAAACAACAAAGATTAAAAAAAAACCCAAAAAAACAAAAAGGGCATTACAAAATGGTAAAGAGCTCAATTCAACAAAAGGCCTATCATAAATATACATGCACCCAATATATGAACACCCAGATTCATAAGGCAAGTTCTTAGAGACCTATAAAGAGTTTCAGATAAGCACACAATAATAGTGACAGATGTTAACACTTCACTGACAGCATTAAGCAGATCGTCACAGCAGAAAATTAACAAACATATCCAGGACCTGGTGACAAAATAGACCTAACAGACATCCACAGAAGTCTCCAACCAAAAACAACAGAATATGCATTCTTCTCATTGCCACAGGGCACAGAGTCTAAAATTATCCACACAATCAGACATAAAGTAATACTCAGCATATTTTAAAAAAGTTATACCAACCACACTTTCAGACCACAGCACAATAAAAATAGAAATCAATATTAGGAAAATTACTCAAAACCATACAATTAAATGGAAATTAAACAACCTTCTACTGAATGACTTTGGGTTAAATAATGTAATTAAGGCAGATATCAAGAAGTTCTTTGAAGCTAATGAGAGCAAAGATACAATATATCAGAATTTTTGGGACGCAGCTAAGGCAGTGGTAAGAGGGAAGTTTATAGCACTAAACACCCACATTTAAAAGTTAGAAAGCTCTCAAACTAACAACTTAACATAACAAGTAGAAGAACTAGAGAAGTAAAAGCAAACCAACCCCAAAGCTTTCCACAATAGCCATTTTGACTGATGTGAGATGGTATCTTATTCAAGTTTTGACTTGCATTTCTCTAATAATTAGTGATATTGAGCATGTTTTCATATGCTTTTTGGCCACAAATATTTTTTTTCAAAAAGTGTCTATGTTTTTGCCCAATTTTTAATGAGGTTTTTCTTATTTGCTTTTAAATTTGTTTAAGTTCCTTGCAGATTCTGGACATTAGACCTTTGATGCATGCATAGTATGTATAGTAAGTGAAGTGTTAACATCTCTCACTATTATTGTGTGCATATCTGAATCTGTTTATATGCCTCTAATAACTTGCCTTATAAATCTTGGTGCTTGTGTGTTGGTTACATATATATTTAGCACAGTTACATCTTTTTGCTTAATTAAACTCTACCATTATATAATGCTCTTCTTTTTCCTTTATGATCTTTGTTGGTTTAAAGTTTGTTTTGTACGAAATTAGGATTGCAACCCCTCCTGTTTTCATTTTTTTCCCATTTCCTTGGTAAAGTTTTCTTAATTCCATTATCTTGAGACTATGGATGTTATTGTATACGACATGGATCTTTAGAATACAGCATACCATTGGGTGTCGTTTCTTTATCCAGCTTGCCACTCTGTGACATTTACTTAGGGCATTTGCTCATTTACATTCAAGGTTGGTATTGACATGTGCAGATTTGATCTTTTAATCATGTTGTTAACTGGTTATTATGCAGACTTTTTTCGTGTGATTGCTTTATAGCTTTACAGATTTGTGTACCTAACTTTTTTTTTTTTAATTTTTGGTAGTGGCTGGTAACTGTCTTTCCTTTTTTAAATTTTATTTTAAGTTTGGAGTACATGTGCAGGTTTGTTACATAGGTAAACTTATGTCATAGGAGCACTGGAGGGAGAAGTACTTGCTGGCTCTGTTTCCACCAATGTTTTGTCTGCAGTGGCAGTCAGTAGGGGTGGAGGAGTATGCTGCATTCTCTTGTGGTGGCATGACAAGTAAATTAAAACTTACCCATGCAAAAATGCATGTGCAAAGTGATGTGGGGAGTCACCATGGGCTCAGGGGAAGCTTCAGTATGAGAAGTAAACATGTGGGCTGCTGTGAGACTTTAGTGGCTGCCTCATTGGAGCTCTCCACAGTTAGTTACAGTCCATTGGTGCAGAAGCTATTGTGTGGGCATCCAGGGCACCTGAGAGTGCCTGTGAGCAAGTGTGGCCATACTTTGGCCCTGGGAGAGTCCAGCAGACCAAGGAGTGCTTAGGTTGAACCAGCCCTGTCTGATGAGCAAGGCCACCCTGCAGAGACAAGGTCCCCCAGGGCTGAGGTCTCTTATGGTAGCAAGTCAAGCCCAGAGGGATGGTTGTCCTGGCTGTGCTCCACTACAGACTTTTCTGCACCTTCTGGACTCCACACCAGCTGGTTTTCTGCCCCACCACTTTGCTTATCTACTGGGGGCTCCTCCACATAGAGATGTGGGACAGGAATCACTCAGTGCAATCACCTTAGGATGGTGGGTCTGCACTGTGGGCCCAAGCCAGAGGATCTTGTCTAACGATGAGTAATAGGGGTATGTGGGATACGTGGGAGATGGACTGGCCTCCTCTCCTTGAGTTGACTGCAGATTGTTGGAGGTGTGGATAAGGCACTTAGGGTCTTTGCTTCTTCATTAGTCTGAGGATAGCAAGAATGATTCCACTGCATTCAGCTGCCCTTGGAAGCTCTGTCCAGGGAGTTGCCAAATTGCTACTGGTTCAATAGTTCTGGCAGTAGGAGACTGGAGGCCCAGGCCTGGAGGATCTGCCTGGTGAGGAGACAGGGGAACGAGCACCCATGTTAACAGTCTGGCCATTTTTCCATAGGGCTTCTACTGTATGGTGGGGGTCCACTTTAGTCCCTAGTTACCTCAGATTTTCCAGTACCTGGAGGTATCACCAGTGAAGGCTGCAAAACATCAAACACAGCAGCCTGCCCCTCACTCTGGGAGCTCTAACCTAGGGAGGTTTAAAACCTCTACCAGGCAGAGAACACTGGTGAGGATAGAGGGATACTCCTATTGGGAAGCTCTTCCTGATAATGAGAAACAGGATCGGGAACCCATTTAAGAAATAGTCTGGCCACATTTTTGTAGGGCAGCTGTGCTGTGTTGGGGTACCACTTCCATCCTTGGTTAGCTTGGACTGTTTAAAGCCTGTGGGCTGGAATGGCTAAATTGCCCAAACAGCAAAGATGGTGGCCCAACTCTCTCTATCAAGGAGCTTCCTCCCAAGGAGGTTTCAAAACTCTGTTGCTGGAGAATACTGGGCAGGATGTTTGGTGTCCAAACGTCCTACCCAGTCAAAAGTAATGAGATCAGAGACTCTCTTTAAAAAGCAGTCTGACCACCTTTTTGCAGAGCAGCTGTGCTGTGCTGGGGGATTGCCTCTACCACCAGTTAACTTGGACTCAACAAAGCCTGAAGGCTGGAATGGCTGTCATCCAAACAGCACAAATAGTGGCCCACCACCCCTTCTGGGAGCTCCATCTCAAAGAGGTGTTATGCTGCCATTGGTGACTAGCTGGAATTCCAAAGAAGGGGGTCTTATCCTGTGAGGTGCTATGGAAGTGGGGCCTGCAGAGTTTTGCTGCTCAAACCCCTGTATTTGGCCTGTTTCCTAGAGGTATGTACGTGGGTCTAACCTCCTGCTTTGCCAGAGTTGCAGCTACTTTTGCTGGGGATCCTGGAAAGCCCGAGTATCTAAGGATCCTGGGTCTCTGCACATGCCTGTGGGCTGCTTTGTCAAATCTCCACATAGCTCTGTGTGTCAGACTGAAGGGCTGGAGTGGGTCCACGAGGGGATTTCCTGACCTCAGGGTTGCAAAGATCTGTGAGAAAGCACGAGTTCCCAGGGTCACACATTTACTCACACCTTCCCTAGGTAGAGGAAGTTCCCTTGGCTCTGTGTCACCCATAGGTTAGCTGTTGTCCTTCCTTGCTTTTCCATGTTTTCTGTGGGTTGTTTCCTTGATTAGTCCCAATGTGAGTACCTGGATATTTCAGTTGAAAATGCTATGTTTACTCACCCTTTCTGTTCCTCTCTGTAAAAGCCATGCACACTGGCTGCTTTTAGTCAGCCATTTTTAGTCATCTCTCCACAGTCTTTCCTTTCCATGTTTAGTGCTTCTTTCAGGACCTCTTCTAAGGTGGGTCTGGTCATAATAAATTCCATTAGTATTTGCTTGTCTAAAAAGGATCTTATTTTTACTTTATTTCTGAAGCTTAGTTTGGCTGGATATATCATTCTTGCTTAGAAATTTTTTTTTTATAAATTCCGAATCTCGGCCCCCAAGTCTTTTCTGGGTTGTAGGGTTTCTGCTGAAAAGTCTGCTATCAGCCTGATGAAGTTCCCTTTGTAGGTAAACAACCTCTTCTATCTAACAGCTGTTAAGAGTTTTTCTTTTATTTTGACCTTGGAAAATCTGCTTAGGATGTCTCTTGCAGGTGGTCTTGTGTAATATCACAGCTTTTCTGAATTTCCTGAATTTAAATGTTGGCCTCTGTAGGGACGCTGGGAAAATTTTTCATGGGTGATATACTGAAATATATTTTCCAAGATGCCTGCTTTCTCCTGGCCTCTTTCAGGAAGACCAATGTGTCATATGTTGGAAGTAAGTGCTTGATGCCACAAAGTGAAAATAGCACTCAGGCAAAAGTTTTCTCAGCCAGGCAATTTACTTCTATAGATGGGTGCATCTCATGGATGTAGCAATGGTGAGAGCTCACTGGACAAGGGAGGGGAAGGGGGTTTTATCCCTGACACAGCTAGTCCCTACTGCTGTGTCTTTTCCTTATTGGCTAGGGTTGGACCACACAGTCTAAGCTAGTTTTGATTGGCTATTTTAAAGAAAGCAGGGGTACAATCCAGAGTGGTAGGGTGAGTAGTTTCAGTGGGAAGGACAGTTACAGAGCAGGTGACTAAAGACAGAACAGGTAATAGAGGCTAGGAGGGAGTTGTTTACTGAGACCAGGGGCAAGGAGATGTAAAGAAGAAGGAAGTTAAACTTTAAAATGGAGAACAAAGAACAGAGAACAGGGAAGCTGAACATACTGAAATATTGGTTCTTTAAAGAAGAACTCAAAACTCATTGTACTTAATAATTTTCCCCCTCTTGAATTTTAAAGGAAGTTAACAGGCTAAACTTTGAAGAGGAATTTACTGTATCCTACATTATACATTTGGTCTCTTTATGTAATCTTATATTTCTCAGAGTTTTTTAAAATTTATTCTTTTTTCTTTATTTTTTGTCTGAGTTATTTCAGATATCTCCAATCTTGGATCTCTGAGATTCATTTATCAGTTTGGTCTATTCTGTTTTAAATACTTGTAATACACAATTTTTAGTGTGTTTTTTAGTTCTTTCAAATCAGATTAGGTCTTTATTATAATGTCTATTTGATCTATTAGCTCCTGTATTTTTTTCTTTTGATTCTTAGCTTCCTTGGACTGGGTTTCAATGTTCTTCTGAATCTCAATTATCTTCATTCCTACCCATATTCTGAATTATATTCTGTCATTTCAGCCATTTCATTCTGGTTAGCAAGCCTTGCTGGGAAGCTAGTACAGTCATTTGGAGAAAATAAGATACTCTGACTTGTTTAGTTACCAGGGTTTTTGCATTGGTTCTTTCTCATCTATATGGGCTGGTGTTCCTTTAACTGCACTGCAAAATGAGTACAGTCAGAAGTGTTTGTTTCTGAATGTTTTCAGAGGGTTGAGGTGGTGTGCAGTATTTATATGTAGCTGAATTCTTGTTCTTAGTTTCAAAGGGGTTATTAACAGGGTATTTTGGGTGTAGCATTTTTAATATGTAATCCAGTAGGTGGCGCTTAAGCATAATTCTCAGTAGGTAGGCTCTTGCTTAGTCATGTCGCTTCTCTATATTTCCTCATGATTGCAGTTGTGCTCTCTCTCAGTACTTAGAAATTGCGGGCTCCTCTCCCACTTAAGTGCTGACTTTGGATTTCAGCTTGGCATTCCCAGGCTGCACACCACAGCTTTGGGGTGGTCTCAGGCTTTGTATTCCCTCCCTAGCTTGGAGGCATCAGGGGAAGGGACCTTAGCAGTGGTGGCAGGGATTCTTTCACTTTTCTCTTGGGGCTCCACCCCAGAGAGATGCTGAGCTGCTATCAATCAGTGCAATTGGCCTTGGATGAGATGTCTGTGCTGTGGGTCCAAGGTGTGGGAGCCCTGCCTAGTGAGGTAGGTGGGACCCAGCCAACACAGACTGACTTCCTCTCCCTAGGGCAACTGCAGCTTGCTGGAGGTGTGGATAAAGCACTCACGGTCTTTGGTCCTCCCATAGTCCAAGGGCAGAAAGGGCAGTACCACTGCAGTGCCAGTGGCAGAAGGACTGTCAGTTGCTTCTGGGACCTCCACCTCTGAGAAATGTGGGAATGTTCAGCCAGGTGTAGGACAGCTGCATGGCTGGCCTGAGCTGGTGGCTCCACTTACTGGGTGGAAGGAAGGGGGGCTGAGGGGCCCCCAAGGAAGAAAGCTTGGGCTCCTCTCTTTATGGCAGCTGTGGTGTGTTGTAAGCTCAAGTGAATCCCTCGTTCTCTTTTATCTTCCCCAGCCCTAGGGCAGCAGGGATATAACTGCTGCTGTGACAGGGCAAAAAGGCTGTCAGTTGCCTCTGGGAGCTCCTCCCATGGGAAACTCAGAGCTGCTACCAGTGGGTCTGCTCACCTATTGTTGGGGCAGCTGATCTGTTGTCCTGAGCTAGGGGCACTGCCTGGTGAATAGTGCGGGTGGGGGTTCACAGCCAAGAGAGACTAATCCTCTTCATATGGCTGCTGCTGCAGTGTGCTGGAGTTACCAGCGTAGTGATTAGGCCTTTTATTCCTTCCCATGATCGAATGCAGTTAGAGTGATACCACTGCAGTTGCAATGCCAATGGGGTTGTGGCTTGACTCTGGGAATTTTTCACTCAGAGAAATGCAAAGCTATCTCTGACTAAAGTGTTCAGGCAGGCGGCGGGTAGTCGCACTACAGTACCAGGACTGGAGGTCTCACTAACTGAAGAGAAGCAGGGACAGGTTCTTACGTGGAGAACAGTGTGACCACTTTTCCATGGGGCAGCTATGCTGTGCTGGAGGTCTGCTCCAATCCCTAGTCATCACAGACTCTCTAGAGCCTGAAGACAACAATGACAAGGGTTTGTGAAACAGCAAATATTTCATCCCACTCCTCCCACTGGGAGGTTCATCCCATGGAAGTTCAGAGCTGCAACCAACCCAGGAGCCCCAACAGGGTGTGGATGAAGTCCCAGATCAGGAGCTCTAGCCCAATGAGGAAAAGCAGGATTGGAAACTCATGTAAAAGCCTGACCACTTTTCCACGGGGGAGCAGTGCTGTGCTAAGGATTCGCAACAGTCCGTAGTCACTGCAGATTCTCCCGAAGGCAGCAATGTGAGGGCTGTGACAGAGCAAAAATGGCAGCCTGCCCCTCCCTCTGGGAGTTCAGTCCCAGTAATGTGAAGATTTGCTGCAGGCCCAAGAGCCCTGAAGGAGGGTAGCTGGTTTCCCAGTCTAGTGAGTCTTATTCTGCAAGATGCTGTGGAAGTGAGGCTTCCAAACTGTCACTACTCAGCCCCCAGGATTTGGTCCTTTTTCTGGAGGCATGTGAGGGAGCCTAACCTCCCTCTTTTCTGGAACTGCAGCCATGAATACCAGGATGTCCAGGGATCTAAGGCTCCTAGGATATCCCATGTGCTTGAGCAGTTGCTCTGCCCAGAATCTTTCATAGCTGTACATGTCAGTTCGAAGGCCCTGGTGGGGTGGGCTCACAAAGGGATCTCTTGAACCCAGGGTTGCAAAGATCCATGAAATAAGTTTAAATTTCCAGAGTTTCTCGCTCACTCTGTTTCTCCCATGGTGGGGGAGCCTCCCTTGACTCCATGCCATTCCAGGGTGGGCAGTCATCCTGTCTTGCTACTCTCCGTTCTCCGTGGGTTAACTTGTTCCCTTGATAAATCCTGCTGTGTCCACCTGAATGTTTCAGCTGAAGATGTATTATTTGCTCATCACTTTTTCTTCTGTCTGTGAGAGCGGCACACACTAGCTGCTTCCAGTCAGCCATCTTGGCTGGCTTCATCACAACAGTTTTGTATAAATCTAGAGCGTTCCTATAATAAATAAAACTAGTTTTTCTAATGCACATATTTATCAGAAACAATCATCTTCTTTAAAAAAAAACTAAGACGTTGAAAAAAATTATCTAATTATTTTCTCATATCAACGGAAAACAACCTCATTCTTATTTAGAAGTACATAAATTTATTGTATGGACTGTATTTTATATTAAATAGTCTAGTATTGATGGACATTTTGGTTATATCTAGTCTTTTGTCAAAATATGCAATTCCGAAGTTACTAATCTTATGTGTACATCTTTGTGCATTTATGCAAAAACATTTACAGGACATATTTCTAGAAATGAAATTGCTGAATCAAATGTTATATGCATTAAAAATGTTTACAGATATTATGAAAATGTCCTCCAAAAGTTTTCTCCAGCTATGTTTTCAGTAACATTGTGTGAAGGTGTTTTCTTTTTTTTTTTTTATTATTTTTTATTATTTTTTTTATTTTTTGAAAGAAAGGAAAAGAGAGGAAAGAAAGTGAGAGTGAAAGAAAGAAAAAAAAAGAATGTACGAGAGAAAGAAAGAGGAAGAAAAAGAGGGAGAGAGAACAGGATTCTTGTTCTACTGCCCAGGCTA
>CAUYLG010015576.1:0-13307 GCA_963573385.1 Cacajao melanocephalus | reverse complement strand
AGCTGTGCTTACTGTGAAACTCTCAGTCCTCAGCGCTTCCAATTGCTGTTCTCCTTGTGGGGACGGGACCAGCCGAGCCGGAGTCGTCCCGTATACTCCGCGCCGAGAAGCGCCGTGCTGGGGCGCCGGCAAAACAGCTGTGCCGGCCAAAAGAGCCGCGCTGGCGACCCGTGTGGCTCCTCCGCCGGGAATCTCCTAGTCTGTGGGCAACAAAAATTCATCTGAAAGTGCGGCGTCCACTCGCTCTCTGCGTTTTCACTGGGAGCTATAATCCTGAGCTGTTGTTAATCGGCCATCTTGGATCTCTCTCCTCAATAAGTAATATTTTTTATCTATGTGCAGCTGCACATCTATGATATAGCCTTGAGGCCCAAATAGAAGCCAGCTTCTCCACTGGGAGGTTTCCCTTCATCACCACCCTGTGAGTTAGGAGCTTCTTCTATCCCAATGCCTGACTCTGACAGTCTTAACTGATGAAGGGCAAGGGAAATGACAATCTGAGCACCTGCTGCTCTGCATGCTTTCTCTTTCTGCCTCCACCTGTAGAGAGGCACCTCTACTTGTGAATATGCTCCCAGGCCTGTGGTGATGTCAGGTTGTATTAAGGGATGGAGCACAGGTCCTGCCCAAAGAGGCCTTACCTAGTGGTGTTCTTCTTGTTGCCTGGTTCTTAGCTTTTGTGTGTGAGCTTAGTTTTTGAGCACCCTGAGAATGGGTTCATTTCTCAGGCAAGTTTTACATTAATACAGTTCATGAATCAGACTAAAGTATAATGTAAATAGGTCAAATCCTTCGTTTACAAGAATTGTCTTAAGGAGCAAAATGTTTGAAGTTCAAATTAGTAGCACACTCCCTGTTCTCAGAGTTAGTTGAAAGTCAAATTGTAATCAGAATCCCAACTCTCATTTGCAATGAAATTTCCCACGGAGAGAACATTCTGAAACCCAAGGGATCCACAAATACTCCCTGTAGGCAGTCGTGCAGGAAGCCAAATAATCCAAAGGTTGATTGGTAAGGGTGAAATCAAAACCAGGGGAAGTTAAATAAATGTTCAATGCTCTTGTGGCTTTTTCGCTCTTATAGTTCAGCGAACAGGAGCAGTGCCCAGCAGCTTCTTCTCTCCTGTTGTTCAGTGAGTGGGAGGGAGTGTTACAGCTCTTTTACTCTGTCTTACCACAGCCTGGTGGGCAGGAGTACTACAGCTCTTTCATTCCTGCAGTTTGGCAAGATCCAGGTTCTTGTCCCACGACCAAGAGGAATAAGGTACGTGGACACTGGAGAGTGAGTAAAACTGAGTAGAATTTTATTGAGTGACGGAAAGCTCTCAGCATTAAGACGGGACCCAAAAGTGGGTTGCTATCTGTGAGGCTGAGTCAGGGGTTTTTATGGGCTTAGAATGAGGGAGTTCATGCTGATTGGTCCGTAGGTGGTCTTGGAAAAGGCACCATTCAATTGGCTAAAAGGCATAATTCAGAAGGAACCAATCAAGAGAGAGTGGGTAAAATGGGGTAGAAGTTCTCAGTCAGTTGTGGACTCTATTTGAACTGGCAGCTTTGTTTTCAGGCTTTAAACTGTCCTTGTCTTGAAGATTGCATTTCACTGAGGACCCATCCCTGTTTGCCTAGGAATTTGTCTTCTGTCACTATCAATACCATCATGACATCATAGCTGGATGCTCTTCTCTTACGGTTGGGATGGTTTTAGAATGGCATTGGAATACTCAGAGTCCGTTATCAAGGATTCACCATGTCTGTCTCCATCTTCATATTAAAGATGTCTTTGCATCACAACCTAAATGCACTATTTCTGTTGGGCATGACCTTATCTTCACTGGGTAGTGTTTAGCTTCTCAACATCCGAGTGTTCAGGCAATCTCTCTGGTTTCTGCATGGCTGAGACAGGCCCTCTTATGAGGGAGTTTCTTCTTTAGATACCAGTATGTTTAATCTGTTTAGAGTGAGTATCTGATAAGTAGAAATGCATTCTGATTCCTTGAGGTATGTTTTTTCCATTTCATTACAAATTGAATTTACAACTTGATTGTCAAGAGAAAATATCTCTCATTCCCATGTTCTCACACCACGTATCCTAAACTTCTCAGAAAGTCATAAACCTTACCAGTTTCTCTCTATGACTTCCTGCCTTTATGTTCTCTTGAAGTTCTAGGCTCTGAATGGATATATAAGTCTTATACGGGATAAAAACACAGGGATAGAGTCTAACAAACATCTTGGCCACTACAGGATATGTGCCCAGCCAGCAGACAGCTACTCAGAAGTCTGATTGCTACAGAAGATATATGGTGGGAGAGGGATTTTTTTTTCTCTCTTTCAAAAAAAAGCAGGGCTGGTTGAGGGGATAAGGCATAGGCCACCTATTGTCATTTACTTATCTATATCCACTGACTTTATTGTTTAGTGAATTTTTTTACTAGATGCTGGCAATTGACTACCAAGTTCTGGTTTTAGTGTGGCTGTGAGTTTCTCAATTTGGAGGGTTATTTATAGTTTGGGGAAATCTCTATTAAGTGTTTTTCACTAGATTTAATGATAAATGTAATTCCCAGTTCTTCAGCATTTTTTGAGATTTGTAGCTACAATGTCTAAACCTAAAACTATGAATATAATGAGTAAATGAAAGGCATTGTTACAGTTCTGGCTTCTCTCTTACTTTGCACATGAATTTGGGCAGGTGAAGCTTTGGACATACAGCTCTGAATACTTGAAACTAAACTGCAATAACTTCATGATGTAAAGTAACTTCATGATAAGGGCTCTCTGAAATGTCAGCATTCGTGTTGGTGTCTTTCTAAAGAGTCTGTTGACTGTAAAATTGACTTTTTGAATTTCAGAAATAGGTCAAGTTTAGCAGGACCTTTAATAATTTCAAGACTCCTGGCCAGGCGCGGTGGCTCACGCCTGTAATCCAAGCACTTTGGAGGCCAAGGCAGGCGGATCACCTGAGATCGGGAGTTCAAGGCCAGCCTGACCAACATGGTGAGACCCTGTCTTTAAAAAAAAATTTTAAATAAAAATAATAATAATTTCAAGACTCAGCATATGCCATGGGAAATGAAGACTGAAAATATTAAAAGTAAAATTTAGGGGCAGTGTTCTTAGTAGGGAAAACTGAATATTTTTCTAAAGTGTTTATGCTGTTGGCCTTCCGTTTCTGCTCTTTCACAGGTTGTGATATGTTGGAAAACGGATGAGCTTGAAACCGGTAAAAACAATCATGGAATCCAATCAAAAGAGTTGAGATCCACTGATTTTACTTCTCTTTGACCTTTGCTTTGTGTAACAGTAAAAATATGGGTTACGATGTCAGGATACACAAAGTTGCCAGCAGGTGTTAATTTTCTCCTTTTGCAGCACCTTTATCTTCTTTTATTTTTAGTCACTTTTATTCTTTGACAGCCAGTATCACATCTCAGCTTTTTCAAATCGTGCACTTTGTATCAGTTTCTAGTCTATACATAGTCCCAGAGATAAGAAGAGAAGTTCCTTTATTTGAGGATAATTTGTCATGAACGTCACTATCATGTTTTGATATTTATTAAATATTTGCTTGTTTGGAAGAGACAATTAGTCATTTAAAAACGTCAACATCAAATCTACTGTATTGCTTAGGCAGGCAGAAGAATAAATAAAATTAAGGCATTTGTTCTTCTAAATTATTAGGTGATCTCATGTTCTTCATCCACATATGTAATGTTACTCTTTAATCTTCTCCAAAATATGTTTTTATCTGTCAGCCCATTTCTTTTGACCCTCCAGACCACTTTAGGAAATTGATTGATATATATATATATATTTTTTTTTTACAGTCGAGGAAACTTAGACACAAAAAGATACAAAAGACACATACCCAGCTTTACTGTCTTGCTTGAAGAATTCAAGGCTCTCCAGTGGAAACTGAGACATGAAAAGACACATATCCAGCTTTAGTGTCTTGCCCAAAGAATTCAAGGCTGTCCAGTGTTGGATAGTTGTTTTTTTTTTTTTTTTTTCTCCAAAGAGAAGCTAGAGACACATTAAATGATGTGTCATTTGCAGTAAGTATTTGCACATAGTCACACATTAATCATGTTAATATTATAAACACCCATGCATCTATTTTAAGGTGCTCCAAGGTAACAGTTTTCCCACATGCATTATTTTCTTTTAGAATTTTTGATCATTCGTAATATCTAGCCAATAACAATTTCAGTGTAAATGGATTAGTGAGTGTATTATAATCACTTCTACCTATAGTTACTGGCCTTGGAAAGCCTTTATTCTCAGCTCTTTATTAAGAACTTTAAAACTCTTAATGTAATACAAATTCAATCTGATTATTCAAAAATGGTTACTAGTGCATTATAATAGTTCTTGGTTGCAAATATATGTTTTGTTATTTGTAAGCCCTTTGATTATGACTATACATTAGTAATAAATATAAGTGTATCACCAACCCAGCTTTGAAGTAAAAGATTTTTAGTCAGTTTACACTACATAAGGTCATAAAGAAATATCACCTTCTAACTTAAAGATAAAGTGACTTAAAACCAACTGAGCAATTGTATATAAATGCTCTTGCACCAATTCCAGTATCTCCCAAGCAGGGAAACACTGTAAGAAAAGAAAACAAACTCACAGATTCCCTTCTCTTATCTACATTCAGACCAAGCACATAAAGTATTCTCAGAAGCGAAAAAATGTAATTTAGTTCTCTCCTACTTAGATTTCCATCTGGACTTCATCATGCAGCAATGAGAAAAGAACACGTTAAATGACTACAGCCTATATAACATTTTAAATGGAATGCTGGTATGCCCCTCTTCCAAGTGGTCTAAAAAGACAAAAGCCTCTGCAAAGTTAAAAGCTATTTGTGGGAAACAGAAAGATATATGGCTGTAAGCAATATTTCTATTTAAGCAAAATATCAGAAATTCTTCATTTAATAAATGTATGTACACAGAACATCTAAGTAAAAGGATATATGAAATTAAAGTTCAAACAATAAGATTTTCTGAAACTCGTTTTGTTCTTTTCTTCTGTGATATTGTAATTATTTTAAAATTAGGCTTCAAATTATTTTTTGCTTTATATGATGAATGATTGTCTTTCTTATTCTAAACTCTATTTTGCCAGGAATTAAGCTATTCTACCTTTATTTTGGTGAGTATATAATAGTACCTTTCTCCACCTTTTTACTTTTAACCTAGCTATATCTTTTTTTCTTTCTTTTTTTTCTTAAAAGGAGCAGAAAGTTTAATAGCCAATAAAGAAGGAAGAAGCTCGCCCATAGAGACAGAGGGATGGGGATCCAAAGCTGGGAGAGGAAACCCTGAGTGCCATGGAAATCAGCCAGTTATATGAGGAGGCTGGAGGAGGCAGTGTCTGGTTTGCATAGGGCTCAGAGGATTGGTTTGACCAGGTATGTCATTCACATAGCCACAGAAAAACTGGCTCTCCCACCCTAGTCTTTTAATATGCAAATGCAGGGTGCCATGATGTCCTACACATGTGGGGATATGTGGGGGAGGCCATGTTGCCAGGCACATGTGGGGGCAATGACCTAGCTACATCTTTATATTTAAGCTGGTTTTCTTGTAGACAGCATGTATTAATAGTAGAGTCTAGCTCTTTAATCCAATCCGATAATCTGATGTTTAACTGGAATATTTAAACCATTTATATTTAAACTGATTACTAACATATTCGAATTGAAATGTACCATCTTGCTGGCTGTTTTCTATTTGTTCTGTTAACTAAAATAAGTGACTGAGGCAAGAATCTCAATCAATCGAGGTTTATTGAGCTAGAGCTTGAGGGTGTGCCCAAGATAAACATGAGTCACAGAAATCCTCTGTAGCTTGCATTCTCCCTGAAAAGGTTTTCAGGAGGTTCAGTATTTATAGATTTCCTTAAGGGAGAAAAGTCATGTAGGAAGAGTGGGAGTAGGCAGAAGAATGATTGCTCTCATACTGTCTTTGTTCTGTACCTGAGAAAATAAGGATTATTAGTGTGAAGTCCAATAGACATATCCTTGTTTTATGGGAGAATATACATGTTGAAAGGTTTAGAGGCCAGCAAAGAGCAATTGATGAGGGCAGTCATCCAAAGATGCCTGAAGCCACGTGCCTTTCTGTGGGGCCTGGGTAATGTACAAGGCTCTGACATAAGGGTGTGAAGCAATAGCTATCCATGTGGGGGAAAAGACGGAAATGTTGAGTGACTCTGTTTCCAGTTTCCTCTGGCGTAACTTGCCCTGAGGGTCCCGAGATTATTTTTCTTTACGGTTTTATTTTTTTTTTTTTCATATTTTTGCTTGTTTTTTGAGTTTGAGTATTTTATGATTCCACTTTATCTCCTTCATGGAATTATTATTATACCTCGTTTTAAGTGTTTTTAGTGATTAAGGGTTTAGAATAAAGATTAAAAATATGAATCTAGCTTCACTTCATATAATATATGCCACTTTGCACATTTCCAATCCTCCCATTCATTCCTTGTGCCATTTTGTCACACATTTTACTTTTACAAAAGCTGTAAAGATATACTACATTGTTATAATTTCTGCTTTAAACAGATTTTTTTTAAATAAAGGAAATAAATTAAAAATAAATATTATATTTTTCTTTCATTTATTCTATTTCCAATGCTCTTCATTTCTTTGTGTGGCTTCTAGTTTCTGATTACACCCAATTTCCTCTGTCTGAAGAACCTCCTGAAACATTTCTTACAGAGTAAGTCTCCTGACAATAAATTTCTTTCATTTTTGATTGTCTGAGAAAGCCTTTATTTCTTTTTCACTTTTGAAGGATATTTTTGGAGTGTATAGAAGAACCCTGCATTGGAAGCTTTTTTCTCTCAGCACTTTAGAGAGGTCACTGTCTTCTGGGTTTCATGGTTTCTGATGACACATGGCTTAATTCTTACCCTTGTTCCTTGATAGATAACTTGTCTTTCTGTTACAGGAAAGTGGTCCCAATCCAGACCTCAGAGAGGGTTCTTGGATCTCATGCAAGACAGAATTCAGGGTGAGTCTGCAGTTCAAAGTGAAAGCAAGTTTATTAAGAAAGTAAAGGAATAAAAGAATGGCTACTTCATAGACAGAGCAGGCTCCGAGGGCTTCTGGTTGCCCATTTTTATGGTTATTTCTTGATGATATGGTAAACAAGGGGTGGTTATTCATACCTCCCCTTTTTAGACTATATAGGGTAACTTCCTGACATTGCCATGGCATTGGTAAACTGTCATGGCGCTGGTGGGAGTGTAGCAGTGAGGATGACAAGAGGTCACTCTCCTTGCCATTTTGATTTTGGTGGGTTTTGGCCGGCTCCTTTACTTCAAAGTGTCTTATCAGCAAGGCCTTTATAACCTGTATTTGATGCTGACTTCCTATCTCATCCTGTGACTTAGAATACCTTAACCATCTGGGAAGGCAGCCCAGTAGGTTTCAGCCTTATTTTACCCAGCTCTTATTTAAGATGGAGTTGCTCTGGTTCACACGCCTCTGATGTTTTTGTCTCTGCTGACCTGCGAGATTCTACCTTTGTCCTTTGTTTTCAGCAGTTTGACTATGATATACTTAGGATTTGTTTGTTTGTTTATTTTTAATATACGTAGATTTATCCTGCTTCATGCTCTCTAAGTTTCTTGGACCTGTGGTTTGGTATCTGTCACTAACTTTGGAAAATTCTTGGCCATTATTTTTCAAATATTTTGTCTGTTCTGTTATCTGTCTTTTCCTTCTGGGATTCCTATTATGTTTATATTTCACTATTTGATATTAACTACAGCTCTTGAATGCTCTTTTCATTTTTTCTTATTTTGCCAGTCTTCTTAGTCTTTGTGTCTCTGCTGCAGTCTTTGTGTCTCTGCTCAGGTAATTTTTATTGATTTATCTTAAAGCTCACTGATTGTTTCCTCACGTCTTCTGATGAGGCTGTCCAAGGAACTCTTTATCTTCATTACTATAACTAGAAAGCAGGTTATTTGTTTGCTGCATGTAGAGTCCAATTAGTAAGAGCAAGGTCTTGGTACAAGAAAGTAAATTTATTTCCGAAGCTAATTTTGCATTTACTAAGACCTAACTGGGAAGTAGGAGGAAGGGGAAAGGAAAAAAGAAGAGAAAAAGCAAATTAAACTAGGTCTTAGAAAAATGTCCTATAAACCAACAACAGCCAAGCTGAGAGCCCAGTCAGGAATACAGTCCCATTCACAGCTGTCACAAAAAAGAATAAAACAAGTAGGAATATAGCTAACTAGGGAGGTAAAAGATCTCTACAATAAGAATTACAAAACATTGCTCAAATAAATCAGAGATGACACAACAAATGGAAAAACATTCCATAACCATGGATAGGAAGAATCAATATCATTAAAATGGCTATACTGCTCAAAGCAATTTACAGATTGAATGCTATTCCTATCAAACTACCTAATGGCATTCTTCACAGAACCAGAAAAAACTATTTTAAAAATCATATGGAACCAAAATGAACCTGAATAGCCAAGGAAATCCTAAGCAAAATGAACAAAGCTAGAGGTATCATGTTACTCGACTTCAAACTATACTACAGGGCTACAGTAACCCAAACAGCATGGTACTGGTGCAAAAATGGGCACATAGACCAAAGGAACAGAATAGAGAGCCCAGAAATAAGCCTGTACACCTAAGACCATCTGATCTTTGACAAAGCTGACAAAAACAAGCAATAAGGAAAAGACTCCCTATTCAATAACTGGTGCTGAAATAACTGGCTAGCCATATGCATTGAAACTGGACCTGTTTCTTATACCGTATACAAAAATCAACACAAGATGGGTTAAAGACTTAACTGTTAAACCCAAAACTATAAAACCCTGGAAGACAACCTAGGCAATACATCCTGGACATAGGAATGGGAAAGATTTTATGACAAAGACACCAAAAGCAATTGCAACAAAAACAAAAATTGACAAGTGGGATCTAATTAAGCTTAAGAGCTTCTGCACAGCAGAAGAAACTATCAAAGAGTAAACAGACAACCTATAGGATGGGAGAAAATATCTGCAAGCTATGCATCTGGCAAGGTCTATTATCCAGCATTTATAAGGAACTTAAACAATTTATAAGAAAAAAACCAGCCCCATTAAAAAGTGCGCAAAGGACATGAGCAGACAGTAGAAGACATACATGCAGCCAACAAACATATGAAAAAATGTTCAACATCACTGATCCTTAGAAAAACACAAATAAAAACCATAATGAGATACCATCTCACACCAGTCAGAATGGTTATTAATAAGAAGTCAGAAAATAACAGATGCTGGTGAGGTTGTGGAGAAAAAGGAAACTTTATACACCATTGATGGGAGTGTAAATTACTTTAAGCATTGTGGAAAGCGGTATAGCAATTTCTCAAAGATCTAAAAGCAGGACTACCATTAATCCAGCAATACCATTACTGGGTATATACCCAGATGGAATACAAATTATTCTACCATGAAGACACATGCACATGAATGTCCAGTGCAGCACTATTCATAGTAGCAAAGACATAGAATCAACCTAAATGCCCATCGGTGACAGATTTGATAAATAAAATGTGGTTCATATACATCATGGAATACTATGCAGCCATAAAAAGAATAATATCATGTTTTTTGCAGGAACATGGATGAAGCTGGAGGCTATTATCTTTAACAAACTAATGCAGGAACAGAAAACCAGATACTGTATGTTCTCACTTATAAGTGGGAGCTTAATGATGAGAACTCATGATTACAAAAAGAGTACAACAGACACTAGGGTCTATTTGAAGGTGGAGGGTGGAAGAAGGGAGAGGAGAAGAAAAGATAACTATTCATCATCTGAGTGATGAAATCATCTATACAAAAAAACCCCATGACATGAGTTGACCTATGTAACAAACCTTCACATGAACATTAGAACCAAAAAAATAAACATTTTTTAAAAAGGCAAATGGGAGTACTCAATTACATTGATATGGATCAAACTGGGGAGAACTGATATTTTAACAGTATTGAATCTTTCAGTTCCAGATAATGATATATCTCTATTTATTTATTTAGGGTTTCTTTAATTTCTTTTAGCACTATTCTGTTGTTTTCAGTCTTGAGGTATTTTATATTATTTGTTAAATTTATTTTTGAGTATTTTGTGTTTTTAATGTTATAAAAAATGGAATATATTTTTAAAAATATTTCATTTACAAATACTTGCTGCTAGTACATAGCTATATAATTGATTTTGTATTTTGAATACAAAATCACTACACTCTCTTATTAGTTACCATATCCATTTTGTAACTTCCTTAAGAAAAGGGAAGTAGGTAAATGAAAAACAAGAAACAAATATAGAATAAAATTATAAAATGGTAGACATAAATTCAAACACATCAATATCCACATTTAAAAATAAATGATCTAAATATATTAATTAAACTCAGATTACCAAAACAAAATTTTTAAAGTGACCCAACTGTATGTTATCTACAAGAAACTGACTTGGCATAGATATGCTTAAAAAATAAGGTTGGTGAAAGATATACCATGCAAAAATGAATCAAACAAAAACCAGAATCACTATATTAATATTAGACAAAGTAGACTTCAGAGCAAAGAAATATACCAGGGATAAAGGACATTGCACAATGATAAAAGAATCAATTCACCAAGCAGGTATAACAATTCTAAGTGTGTGTGTACCTAATAGCTTCAAAATACATAATGCACATAATGACAGAACTGAAAATGGAAATAGACAAATCACAGTTATAGCTGGAGACATCAATTCTCTCCTCTCACTATTTTATAAAGGCAATATACAAAAAAATCAGCAAGTATATATATGACCTAAACAATACTACCAATCAACCAGATCTAATAGACATTTATAGAACATTCCATCCAACAACTGCATGATACACATTCTTTAGAAGTGCCATTGGAACACCCACCAAGATAGATTATATCCTGGGAAATAGCAAATTTAAAAATATTTAAAAGAATTAAAATAATGCAAAGCATACCCTCTTACAGTGGAGTTAAACTAGAAACCAATAATAGGAAGATAATGGGAAACATTTCAAAAACTTGAAATTAAATAACACATTTATAAGTGATTCATGAGTAGAAAAGAAGGGCTCAAGGAAAATTAGAAAATACTTTGAACTGAATGGAAATGAAAATACAACACATTGAAATTTGTGGGAAGCAACTAAAGCAATGCTTGGAGGAAAATTTATAGCATTAAATACTTAAGAAAGAAGAAAGGGGCCAGGCATGGTGGCTCACACCTGCAATCCCAGCACTTTGGAAGGCTGAGGTGGGCGGATCCCTTGAAGTCAGAGATTTGAGACCAGCCTGGCCAGCATGACGAAACCCTGTCTCTACTAAAAAATACAAAAATTAACCGTGAGTAGTGGTGCATGCCTGTAATCCCAGAATGAAAATGCTGTCTTTGCGCATGGTATGATTTTCTGTAGAAAAGCTCAAGAAATCTGTAGGAAAAAGACCTCCTAGAACATAAGTGGTTTAGTAAGTTTTCAGGAGATCAAGTCAACAGACCAAAATCAATCTTATTTTTACATACTAGCAATGACCAATTGGTAACTGAATTAAAATAAATGCTATTTACAATGGTGCCAAAGGAGTGAAACACTTAGGTAGGTATAAATCTAACATAATTACTATGGAATCTGTATGCTGAAACCAAAAAATGCTGAAGAAAGAAATCAAAGAAAACCGAAATAAATGGAGACTATATTGTAATCATGCATTGAAAAACTCAGCATGGTAAAGATGTCAGTTCTCTCAAATTGCTCTACAGATTTAATGGAATTTAATTATAATTCCAGTAGGAGTTTTGTGTATATAAACGAGCTATTTCTAAAGTTTATATGGAAAAGCAAGGGAATCACAATAGACAAAACAATTTGAAAAGTACATTAAAGTTGGAAAACTTGTACCACCCAATTTTAAGAGTTACTATAAAGCTACCCTAATTCAAATCAGTACCGTACTGGCAAAGCAATAGACATGTAGATCAATAGAACAGAATGGAGAGTCTAGAAACATACCCACACAGATATGGCCAATTGATTTTTAACAAAGGTGCAAAGGCAAATCAATAAAGTCCTGTCAGTCTTTTCAACAAATAAGATTAAAAATATGAGACATCCACATGCAAAATAATGAACATGGACTTAAACGTTACACTTACTAGAAGAGGTAACCTAAAACGTATCACAGATCTAAATGTGAAATATAAAACTATAAGTCTTTTAGAATAAAATAGGAGAAAATCTTCCTTAGTTGTAGTTAAGCAAAAAGTTCTTAGACCTGTCACCAAAGACATAATCCATTTAAGAAAATTGATAAATTGGATTTAAAAAAAATAAAATAAATGTACTTTTTGAAATACACTGTTAAAAGAATGGAAAAGACTAATAACACCAAATGCTTGCAACGGTGTGGTGCACTTGGAACTCTCACACTTGTTAGTGAGAGTAAAACATGATGTAATCACTGTGGAAAATACTTTTAAAGTATTATAAAATTAAATATACACTTACTATATAACCAAGTAATTCTGTGCCTAGGTAATTACTCAGGAGAAATGAAAACATGTATTCCTGAGGAGACTCATACAAAAATGTGCATATCAGATTTGCTTGTAATAGCCCAAACCTTAAAACATGGCAAACACCAATTGATAGGCCAATATGTAAGTACATGATTCAATGTTTGTGATATTTAAACACAGATAGCAGGGTGTGGTGCCTCATGCCTGTAATCCCAGCACTTTGAGAGGGTGAGGCGGATGGATCACCTGAGATCAGGAGCTCGAGACCAGACTGGCCAATATGGTAAAACCCTGTCTCTACTAAAAATATAAAAATTTGCTGGGTGTAGTGGTGCATGCCTGTAATCCCAGCTACTCAGGAGGCTGAGGCAGGAGAATCACTTGAAGGTGGGAGGCAGAGGTTGCAGTGAGCCAAGATCGCAGCACTGCACTCCAGCCTGGGCAGCAAAGCAAGCCTCCGTCTCAAAAAATGAAAAGAAAAAAGAAAACCAGATAAAGCTAACTTGTGGTGCTAGAACATTACCTGCCCATGTGAAGTGGTGGAGGGAAGCACGTGGGAACTTTCTAGGACGACGGGTATGTTTTTTTTTTTTTTTTTTTTTTTTTTTTGAAAGAAAGGAAAAGAGAGGAAAGAAAGTGAGAGTGAAAGAAAGAAAAAAAAGAATGTACGAGAGAAAGAAAGAGGAAGAAAAAGAGGGAGAGAGAACAGGATTCTTGTTCTACTGCCC
>CAUYLG010015573.1:0-24913 GCA_963573385.1 Cacajao melanocephalus | reverse complement strand
TCTTGCTCGTTGCCAGGCGCCAGGCTGGAATGCAGTAGCGCAATCTCGGCTCACTGCCTCCCAGGTTCAAGCAATTCTCCTGCCTCAGCCTCCCGAGTAGCTGGGACTACAGGCACGCGCCACCATGCCCAGCTAATTTTTGTATTTTTAGTACAGACAGGGTTTCACCATGTTGGCCAGGATGGTCTCTGTCTCTTGACCTAGTGATCCGCTCGCCTCGGCCTCCCAAAGTGCTGGGATTACAGGCGTGAGCCACCTCGCCCGGCCATAATTTTTCTAAATGAAGGTAACCAGGTCTCAAATATTTTAGAAATGCCATACCAGAAATTAAAAGAAAATCTTTTTAAGCAAAATCTTTGTAATTTATCTATATGGCAAAGTCACGTAATTATTGTAAAGATATTTAAGCTAAAATTTTAATTGTTATGAGACTCTAACAAAGGTGTGAAAAACTGACAATTTAGTTTTATATTAACTAGTATATTGATTTTAACAATATACTAGTTTTATATTATATATGTAAATATAAAACTATATGTGTTGACTGGTGAAGGTTTTCTTCTATATCAGGATGAAAACTCAGGAGGTCCCATAATTTGTTCATCTCAGCTTTCAGTAACAAAAAGTTGTATTGTCCTTGTCAAGTACAAATGTAAGTTAATTGTCATTGCAAAATGTCTAATGTTGTATAGTAATCACAATTCCAAACTTGATTTTTCCTTTCTGTAGCTGGATATTTTGCTGGTGCAAAGTCAGGTATGGAGAAAATGACGTTTCCTTAATCCTCAACTGTTTTTACTTGTAACTCTCCTCCTCCCATCTTTTTTATGACCACCTCAAGTTTCTATGTGGCTGGATGAAAGATAGATTAGGAGTGGGCAGGGAGTTTCTTACCAAATTAATAACTGTCTCAGGAAACCTTTGTGCTGTATGGGCCTATCGGGTTTTAAAAGCTTCATCTATTTTTATACTCCTGGATCCCTTTTTGGGTCTTCCAGGGGTCCACAGAGTAAACATACAAGTTTACATCCCATCATATGTGATATTTTTCTCTGGCTACCACCTCTTGGTCCCTGGACATCTGTGATCCAGGTTTCGCTGGAGTTTACTCAGTATTCCCAATAGCCCTCTTGGGCAGAATTTACATTCGTTCTCTCCTGTGGCATTCAAATCTGCTCCACAGTTAAGTATTCTTGTATTTCTTGTACAGACTTTTAATTTCAAAGCAGCAGTAACTTTGCTTTGACACCAAATAAGTAAGCAGATCATGGCTGCCTCTGACTTTTATATTTTTCTGGTGAAATTGTCTGGAAACACATACCAAGCTGTCAGAGAGGTTCTGTTGAAATTCCTCTCACGATTTGAAGTGCTAAGTACTCTCATCGCTCCTTATAGGAATGGTGAAATCATAGCATAGGTCTTTCCAAAGATCCTCTTCACAGATTCTGTTGCCCTCTTTGCTGTCTTTCCTCTTTCAGATCCTCCTTTTGGATATGTTAATGGTTTAAGCGCAACTTACTTACATTTGCAAAGACCTTCTCATCAAAACTGTACCTAGACTACTGTGTGGCTGAAAAACAAGGGACCAGGAATGTTGGGAGGGACATTTTTAGAATTCTTCCTACCACAGTGTCTCTACAGAGAGACTATTTGAGCAGAAATATAAAGGAAGTGACATTATGACTAATCTGGAGGAATGGGAGAAGGGCATTCCATGCAGAAGGAGAGGAAAAGTCACGGATCTATGGTCAGAGCATGATTAACTCTGAAACAAAGAACCTAGGTGACTGGAGCAGAGTGGACGAGGAGAGAGGGGTGGGTGGCGGGGTCGGAGCATGAGTGGTCTACTCACTCACATGGTCACAGTGGAGACTTGGCTTTTACCTAGAGATCCTCTGTCTTAATCTCTGCTTCTTTTTCTCAAGGATGGCTTCCAAGTGGTTGACCTGACCCACTGAAATAATGGACTTGACATTTACTGAGTTGAGAAAGACTGCAGAACAGGCTTGTATGGGGCATCTGGGTTTGGGTATGCTAAGTTTGAAATGTCTGTTGAACTTTCAAGAGAAGATTGGAACACGAAGTCAAAGGTAAGATTCTGGACATTAAAGCTAGAAGTATAAATCTGAAGCCCATTTGTATATAGCTGATTTTCTAAATGGGATACTGAACAAAATCTAAAAGGTAATGATTACAGAGAGAAGAAAAAGTATCAAGTCTTTGGGACTACCAACGTTTAGATATCAAACAGGTGAGAAGCAATCAGGAAGGTAGACTCAGAGAGCGGCCCACAAAGTGAAAAAGCTCTATTTATTCACTGTTGTAATCCTGAATGGCTGGGGCAATTCTTGGCAATTAGTATAAATTTAAAAATATTTTGTAAAGACTGATTAAATGCATTAAATGCTAAGTATATGCCAAACACTGTAAGTATATGCCAAACACATTAAGTGCTAAGTATATGCCAAACAAAGGGTGGGGCACATGCATGAAGAATACAAAATATGGAAAGATATAAATATGTATTCAAACAACAACAACAAACTCAAAGTGACAAGTGGTAGAGCAGGTGCTTTAAGAACAGAGAAAAGAGAAAACAGTGTAAAGTGTGAGGAATGCTCAATAAAGGATGAAACACATGAGGTGAAATTTGAAAATTAAAAAAAAGTTAAACCAGTAATAGTACTCTGTGATAGAGAGAAATTTGTCGGAGGGACAGAAGGAGAGGAGGAAGTAGATTAAAAAAAACATTTTCTAGTCTGGGCATTGTGGCTCACGCTTGTAATCCCAGCATTTTGGGAAGCCAACGTGGGCGGATCACAAGGTCAGGAGATTGAGACCATCCTGGCCAACATGGTGAAACCATGTCTCTAATAAAAATACAAAAATTAGCCTGGTTTGGTGGGGTACGCCTGTAGTCCCAGCTACTCAGGAGGCTGAGGCAGGAGAATCACTTGAATCTGGGAGGAGGAGGCTGCAGTGAGCGGAGATCATGCCACTGCGCTCCGGCCTGGAGACAGAGCAAGACTCCATCACACACACACACACACACACACACACAAAATCAAGCACGAATCACATACACATACACACACAAACACACACACACATGCACACCATTTCCTACTGGTTTTCAAAGGACATTCTGAAAATATGAATTGGAAGAAAATATTCCATTAACTTATCATTTTCTTAAATAACATTGACGACTTTGGATGCTAAAAAATAAGTGAGATTACAGGTAGTGGATGCAACCCAAACAGTACAAATTTATCATTATTAGCTGGCAGGTACAGCTTAACAAAGGGATCTAGGAAGTAAAATACTTTACAAAACTCACTCAAGGACTAATTTAAGTAATAAGACCAATATCCCATGTGTCATCATGAAAATAATGTTATAAAGAGAAGAGATCACTTTTTTAATTGTAAAAAGAAAGAAATATCACCACCTAGAAATCTGCCGCTACATGTAGATGCCATAACTTATGAAATACATTAGCATAAAGAAATCTTCACTTAAGGGCATAGAAAATTATCAAGGAAATAAACAATACATAAATAATTATACTAAAAGTAATGATTTAAAATTATTCCTTTAGGCAGAAATACAAAGAGTGAGGGACACTGAGAAAACATTTACTGTTTATGAATATGAAAATATGTTATGAAAATATGAATATTATAAACATGCTTGTAATTATTAAATCCCAGGATTCTAAAACTCATATAAATTTTGAAACTTTTGAATAGCTAGCACAAAGACCAGTAATAAATGTAAGCAACTGAAACACAGAAAGAATTAAATGAACTAAAATTTTTCTCTAGAGAGTGGATAGAGGTTTTCAATATAATTCATTTAAGAAAGTTTTAAATGCATATATTGATCAATCTCAGTGTAAGCTATTTGTATTTACATGAAAAGAAACAAAAACATTCAGAAACAGTATAATAAAAGCAAAATAATTGTTATTAATTTTTTGTAAACATTCCCAAACTAGGTAAAATGCAATAGGAAAACATTCTCTGTGCAAGCATGTATATGTGCCAGCATGTACATGTATACCAAAGGCAGTTATTGCAAGCTAGCTGAGTCAGGTACTTGATATTGGTTTGCTATTACTTAGGTTCTGAGAGATTGATTGAGAAATTATATAATGAGTGAAACACTATAGGTTTCAAGCCCAGTGTGGTGGCTCATGCCATTAATCCCAGTGCTTTGTAAGGCCAAGGTGGGAGGATCATCGATGTCTCTATAAAAAATAAGAAACTGCACCTATAGTCCCAGCTACGACTAGGGAGACTGAGGCAGGAGGATCACTTGAGCCCAGGAGTTTGGGGCTGTAATGAGCTATGATTGCACCACTGCACTGTAGCCTAGGTCACGAAGTGAGATTCTGTCTCAAAATCAGTCAATCAATCAATCAATCAAAGTTACATTTTTTACTCCAAAAATCCTGGGGTTAAATCCTTGCTCTACCGTGACTAACTCTGTGACTTTGGGTTTTCCCTCTCAACCATTTTCAACTATAAAGTGAAGCAAATAATACCTACTTCTCAAGAATTGTAAAGGTTACATGAAATAAGGCAAATATTTATGTTTAATTGCTGAACTGTGTGGTATTGGCACTATTACTAGATGACAACTTCCAGGTCCAGACCACCATGTGCTTACTAATATTGAAAATGCTTTTGCTTGTCCTGCCTCCTATCCTCCCACACTCTGCAATCTTTGTAATCCTTTAGAAAGGACCAGAGCCCACACAGAACATCTCATCTTTTGTAAGAATTGTCAAGTAATGTTTCTTCTCTTCAAAGATATTTCAAAAAATTCTGAAAAGCAGAAGCTATCAGACACAAATATTTATTTACAACAAAAAATTCAACATTTCCTGATTATTTATGTTATTGTAGAAAATGAGGTTATTTACTTCTAGAATGTAGACATACAAGCAGTCTACGTCCTAATATTATGAACTAGCGTGCCTATATTATCAATTGTACTTAGTTTGCAAGGTGCAATTGCTTAGTCCTTAAGGACAATTGCTGAGTCCTCAAGTAAATCATTAGCACAACCGAGATGAACATAAATCAAAGTAAAATCATTCAAGTGAAAGCAAAATCTGGGTAAATGTGCATTTCAAAACCTATTCTGAATGACTGAATTGTCCTCACTCATGAAAGTTTAAGATTTTAAAGTACTGTAATACTGTTAGATTTGGCAAGGGGAAGGGGTAAACAGTAGATAATGAAAAGAAAAGCAGATTCTGGTCCACACAAGATTCAATACACACTGTGAGGCGTTGATGATTCAAAGACAGGTAAGACAAAATTCCTCTCTTCAAATTGTCATTTAAAAAATTATTTCAGATTCCATTGTCAGTAATTGTTGAATATGGTCTCACAGAAGCAATATTGCTGCAGATAAATAATTAAGTTTTGGAATTTTTTTTTTTTGGCTAAAGCAGGAAGGAATGAGGACTTGAGTAGGCAGATTCTTGTACTCTGCACTTTCAGGAAGGAAGTTATGTGTAGTGAATTCTCAATTTTTGCTGTTTTTTTAACTAGGAGGTAGGCAGAGTTTTCATGGCGCAAGGTAGCCATAACACTGGTAGAAAAAATGCAGACATTTTAGACTGAGGAATCAGAAAGTTGTGGATTGCCACTGAGGAAAGAGGAAGAAATGCAAGAAGAACATGAAATAAATTATCACCAAATACCACCTACTCAAAACACAGATGATCTATCAGCCACATATGTATTCCACAGGCTTCAATTACCTCTGCTAAAGACTAGAACACTGAATTGAGATTGGAGCTGGCACCCAAGAAAATGAGTTTCCATTTTGAGACCAACAAAGTTAATCATCTGTTAAATCAATCAAGCAAAACTCTCTGGGGAAAAATAATGCAATACAGCATCACACAATTACATATTCATAAGGACTAGAACACTATCCTGAATTTTGAGATATGCTAAAAGCCAGAAATATGGAAGTCATTCTCAAAAAAAAGTAAAGATAATCAGTTAAGAATAAATTTGAGATGATCCAGTTGTTGGGAGTAGCAGATATCATTTTAAAGCAACTAAAATTGTTAACTTTAATAAAGTAAAAGAAAACATGCTTGTAATAATCGCAAAAACAGAAACTAACAGTAGAGAAATAGAAATTATAAGAAGGAACTAAATGGGAATGTAAGAATGACATTAACAAAAAACCCTTGTAAATTAAAAAATACAAATTAAGTACATGGATCTAATAGTAGAATTAAGCTGACAAAGGAAAAGGTAAGTAAACTTGAATAAAGACCAATTGAAATTATCTAATTTAAAAAAAAAAAAAGGAAAAGACTGAGGAGAGAAAAACTAAATAAAACCTCAGAGAACTGTTAGTTAATATCAAGTGGTATGACAAATATATTTAAAGCTCCAGAAGAAAGAAGAAAGGTAATAGAGTAAGAAAAATATCTGAAGAAATAATGTCAGAAAATTTGCTTAAATGCTTAAATTTACAGATTAAAGATATGCAGGAGTTTTCAGGCAGAATGACACAAAGGTCATTCCTAATCATAGTCAAACCTTCAAGAACTAAAGATTAAAGCCAATTTTGGAAGCAGCAAGAAGAATATGACATATAGAGGTAAACAAAACTTTAATTTGTCTGGCATCTCTTCATAAATTTTAGAAACCAAAAAAGCGCTGAATAATATCATTAAGTGAAGAAAAAAACTGAAAACTTTTGACTCAGTAATCCCCATTTATGAAAATATTATTTAGGAGTAAAGGCAAGGACTCTCTGCTTTGACCTAGAATGTAGGAAGTTGAAAAGAGTATTGTTCACAAATAAACAGTAAGAAAAGTATGAGTAATTAGCGAAACCACAATTTTCTTGAGTCCATGAGTGAGTTTTTGTTCCAAAGCAATGCAATAACCCAGAATCAAAAAAAGACATGTGCCTCCAAGAAAGGATGGAATGTGAACACTTGCTTACTTAAGACAGATACCAAATAACATGTAAGCAAATAAGAAGAATTCAATTTATATTTTCAGTGAATCACTAAAGGCTGAATGTAAGCTTGCATGACAGCAAATAACCTCTGGAAACCACAAAAAGAAGAGGAATTCATAAGCCTTGACAGACATGACTCCAGGGATCTCAGTGCGTGCTCTCAAAGAAGACTTAGGGCAAGATAAGCGACCCAGGAAACCACCTGAGAAGCAGAAGTTGCTGGGAGAAAGGCATGAACTCCCATCCACATCCATCTTCCCTACATAACTTATGGAACAAACTCTTAAATTCTTAGGGGTAAGGCTGATATCCTGTCACTCTGTAGATACAGGTGAGGATCCCTTGAACCAAGGGAAAAGGAAAAGAATTAAAAACACAGGTATACCTGGGAAGAAACCAGGAGAATATCCTGAGTACAGACCACTAAAGAACCCCTTCCACTAGAGGAGCGATAGGATTTCTGAGAAAGTCCCACCTTTGAGATTCAGACACACAGCATCTTCCTAAAGCTGTAGCTTAACAAAAATATGAAGGAGTGCTCTCACTACCAGAGTAGCAAATGTTGCCTAACAAGTACCAACTTTCCACCAGTGGTGGAGGGGTACACTCAAGGAGGGGTCCCCCTCTGAGGCTCGGTTGCAAAGGGAAAAACAACATGAAACAAGTGGAGAAAAAGCCTGTGGCAAGCCAGTCACATGCTAAGCACAAGGCAATGCTATAGTTAAGGAAATCAAACCCAAAACCTAGTTTAATTACCCTAATTAAACTAGGTTCAACTGCCTTACCAAAAGCCTCACAAAAGAAGAGGCAGCACCATTTCCAGGCACAAATGTTATTTACATCAATCTCTACTGTTCTATACAAGATGTCGTTTTAACCAAAAAGATAGAGACATGTATAAAAGGAAGAAGCAAATAAACCAACAATAAACACTGCCAAGAGACAAGGCACTTGATAGAACCAGATTAGAAATAACAGATGTAGACATAATCAGAAAAATAATCTAAAATTACAGTGATTAATAAGTTAAAGGCTGTAGTATAAATGGTGAATACTTGCAATAAAACTACGGATGGTAAATGTAGGAAAGAAACAAATAGAATTGTTTGGGAGGAGGAGGCAGAGGAAGATAAAGAGAAAGAGAAGGAAAAGAAACCAGAGAAGGAAGATAGGAGACAAAGAAGGAAGAAGAAGAGGGTGAAAAGAAGTAGGAGGAAAACAGAACATAATAGAGCTGCGGTTATTAACAAACAATCTCACAGAGAAGTAATTAAAACATCAGAAGAAGAAAGACAGAAAATGAGGTAGAAGAAATATTTCAATGATTAATTGAGAATTCTCCAAAATTAGTGAAATACATCAAACCACAGAGATAAAAATCTTAGAGAACACCAAACAGAATAAACACCAACCAATCAAGCAGATAGTAACAAAATCTAGATGCACCATAGTCAAACTGCTTAAAGAGTTATGAGAAGAAACATCTCTAAAGCAGATACATATTTCAGTAGAAACACATATTTCACTAGAGTAGTAAAGAAAATAGCAGGTTTGTCATCTGACACCCACAAGCCAGGAACAACAGCATGACAGGGATAACATGCTGAAGAAGAAAAACAAAACAAAACACAAAGCTCTTAACCCAGAGAAAATGCATTTTAAAAAAGAAAGAGGAATATCTTTAAGTTTTATGGATATATAATATCTTTACACATTTATGGGTACATGTGACATTTGGATACAAATATTCAGTGAATAATGACCAAGTCAGGGTAATTGGAGTATCCATTATCTCAAATGTTTATCACTTCTTTGTTTTAGGAACATTCCACATCCTCTTTCTAGTTATTTTGAAACATACGATAAATGTACAGTTTACTATAGTTGCTCCATTGTACTATCAAACATGAGTTCGTACTACTTTTAATCTGTGTTTTTGTACCCATTAACCAACATGCATCACACAATGATGAAGAATTGAGCAAGAAGACATAGTAACCCTAAATGTATAATGTAGATATCCTAAAAGAGTCTTTGGAATACCTGAGAAAAATCTAATAGAACTGAAGAGAGAAATAGACAATTATATCTGAAAATGTCAATACTCTTCTTAAAGTACTCACCAAAGTAAGTAGACAGAAAAACAGTAAGGGTATAGATCTGAAAATCACTGTCAACAACTTGGCATAATTTATATTGACATAATAGTCCAACAAATAATAACAGAATATGTGCTCCTTTTAAGTGCAGATGGAACATATTCCTGACCATAAAGTAGACCTCAACAAATTTAAAGAACTAAAATCATTCAAAGTCTGATACCAGAACTAAACAGAATTACAGTAGAAATCAATAATAGAAGGAAATATGAAAAAATAGATAGCATTAAAAAGAAAATTCAAACATAAAAATAAACATAAATAATAACTGCAAATACATTATTTTTAATTCAATAAGGGTACATAATTTATTGCCAGAATCCTAGCGCACATTAATTAATTGTGAATAGGTTTAAAGAGTTAAGTACAAGAATATATACATTAAGAGAATGTACACATCAGTATTTTTGTGAGACTTTCTTAAAAAACATGAAGTAAGAGATATTCTAAAGTCAAAATAGAAAGGATGTAGTGAGAAAATATTTGCAACACAATGAAGTGTTGAAAGGTTAAAATAACAACTAGTAATAATAAGCAAGCTGTCGCATACTGTGCATGGTATGATCTTACACTTTTTAAAATAGGTCTGTTTATGTGAGTATGTATTTTTGTATGAAAATGAAGCAGGATTTGGCAGGGCACAGTGGCTGCCTCCTGTAATCCCAGAACTTTGGGAGGCTGAGGTGAGTGGATCACTTGAGGTCAGGATTTCAAGACCTCCCCCGCCAACATGGCAAAACCCTGTCTCTACTACAAATATGAAAATTAGTCGTGCATGGTAGTGCATGCCTGTAATCCCAGCTAGTCTGTAGGCTGAGGCAGGAGAATCTCTTAAACCTGGGAGGTGGTGGTTGCAGTGAGCTGAGATCGCGCCACTGCACTCCAGCCTGGACAACAGAATGAGACTCTGTCTCACAAAAAAAAAAAAAAAGTAGGCTGCTAACATTTTATACCTCATGAAAAAAGGGAATGAATGAAGTTTGTGAAAGGATACTTTCGTAATATACCTTCACATGTTATTATTTAAAATAAGCATGCATTACTTATGTAATCAATATACAAAATATAAAAATAAGGAAAATGGAAAATAAACAATGTTATATAAATTATTCCTTGCTGTGATATGTTGAAAATCATTTAAGGCTCATTAATATCTCAAAGAAATCATAATAAAAGTAATTGCTTTTTTATTGGCTAGCATATGGTTCAAGTACTGTAGTGGTATATAGAGTCATTTGTTTTCACATTAAACCCCAGATAATTATTTTTTAAAATTATTCTACTTGATTTTATATATACTTTTTCTGGGTTTAAACTATCACTTCTTGATACTTTCAAGACACCTATTTTGCAAACATTCAAGTACTTTATGTATTACTCAACTGGCATTGGAGTAAAGTTCAACAGGAATAATGTTTATAATTGACTATAATTGACTAAATATATGTGGTAATGTAAAATTTTCTGTTTTATTTTTCTGCAGATATCTTTTATTAACCACTTCATGTTTTTTTTCAGGGGAGAGGTGTTGTTTCATTTTGAATAGGTTCTGATAGTTCAGACAGCTGGTTAAAATTGCCTGAACACCCTACATGGTTTTATTTTGAAATTAAATGTTTACATTATTGAAAACAGAATGTAATAAAGTTGACAACATTTCATTCACCCAGTAAGAAGTGTTAAAAAATAGCCAATGCTGATAGTAATTGCCATTGTCTGGAATAACACAGTTCCTAAAGAATAAAGGATAAACAAAAGTTTGGTTCCTAGCAGCTCCAATGTGGTAATTTCTCAGGACACAATAATGTAACAAAATAATTTCACTGAAGTTCACCATTCACTTAGTATTTTTATTTTATAGTAATACCTTTAAACTACATGGAATTACATTTATTTAGAGATACATGAAATATATAATTTCAATAAAATTAAAATATACAATTCTTAAGGTAATACTTTAATAATACTTAAGTATATAATTAAATTTTATTATAGGGAGTTATAATTTACAGAATAAAAGAGAAGAAAATACCAGATGTCTCAATAATTAGAACCAAAATAAGCAATGATCTGGATATCTCATTTTATTACTTGAAATAAGAAAATTTATCTAATCTTCTCAAACATTTGTTTTCAAAAGATGAAGTCTCCTGCTATACCTAGAAGACTCCTAATTGCATTAAAATGTGGCATTGTTTTAAACCATCTGATTCCAAATTCAATCTTTCTCTTAATGTGAAGACAGCCTGACATAAAGTGAGCAATATCTTGGTAAGAAATTAGAATGTATTCATTTACCCTGGAGATTTAAGTAATTCCATCATTTTCTCTGACTGAGGAGAACATTTGGTGTGTAGGAAAGCAGAAATAAGACATTATCTTAATTTGAGTCAGACTGCTAATCTGGAGATTTTGCATATGATGCTAATGTCCTGATGCTTTCCAAATTGTTAAAGGGAAAATTAGTAAAATGTCACTTTCAAGAACTATATATTCTCGATCGTGGCCATATTTTTAAAAGCTTGGGTATAGTATTTCTGGTGTGCAATTTTTGGATATTTAAATAATAAAACAAAATCAAGCTATATTAATAATAATAGGCACAACATATTCTTACTGAATAAAGCATCACTAAGTATTTTCATGCTAAGGATAATAGGATGAGAGGCTAAAGAGTTCAATTTCTTTCAACTTCTTACTGTAAAACACATTTTAAGATTTTTACCATCTTAGTTACTTTTCTATGATCCTTCCTTTGTTTTGCAGTGACAGTTATAAAATACATCCAAACAAAATATGTTCAAGAAGCCTGACTTTGTAAAATAAAAATTAGGTGTCGGTTGTTAAAAAATAATGACAGACTGTGTAAACTTGACTTTTTAAAAAGCTATGACATTTCTGACCATTTTGTCAACTCAAACCATGTAGCTATGCAATATTTACACTGTCCAAGATTCAAACAAAAAAACAATTCTTGAGTAACGACTGTGGAATTCTTTATGCAAATGGTGTAAGAAAATTTGGTTAATTAAAATCTCAGGTTACTATCATAATGTGTTTAAGAGTTAAGTATAACTACTAAAGTAGGTACTAAAAAGACTATATTGCATCACATTTTAAATTTTAATTAATGCAACATATATAGCAATGTTAATTTGATAGTATGTGAGGCTAGCAAATCCCCCTTTTTTATAAAATTATATTACACTTTCAAGGTTAATTGACTTTTTTGAAAAAGCAGAATATCGTTCCATTTAAGTTTCATTAAGCTTTGACCCTTTTAATCTAATTCTGCCATTGTAACAATCATGTCCTTTGGAAACTATGTTATATAGCAAACCTAAGAAAGCAGCTCCTGGCGAATTTATCATTCTTCTGGAGTTAGTACATTGTCTAGGTAACAATTTGTGATTAGATTTCTTAGTTTATTCGGTAAACAAGTTGTTACTGAGTCCCTACCATATGCCAAGGCCTTTTCTAGTAGCTGTAGGTTCTAGTGGAAAACCACTGACCTTAGGGAGCTTATATTTTATTTGGAAGAGAGAGAAAATAAACTAGTAAACATTTGTGTGTCAAGTAGCAATATTTGCTAGAAAGAATAACAAAGCAGCATGAAGAGGAGGTAGACGCTCTGGGGTGCTGTTGCTATTTTAGATGGGATGGAAGAGAAGGCACCTGGTGAGGGATGTTTGGGCAATAAGCTGGATGAAGTGAGGGAGTGAGCCATACAGAGACCTGGGGGAAAGTGTTCCAGGACACTTAAAAGGCAAGTATGAAGTATTTGCCTTTATTATGAGGAATTATATTAATCAAAACTTCTACAACACTTTCTGTAAGTCACAGAGAAGCCAAAAGGCAATGGCGAGTCCCTGAGAGTAATCTGTCCTCACAGTTTTTAGCAATCTGGCTTATGATTAGGAAATGAAGTTAGAGAGCATGCTCCCCATTCTGCATTCAGCCTATGGATCATGAGCAGCCATGCAGTTAGAATATAAATGCTACGAATGACATTTGCATCATGGGTTATGAGAGTAGGATAAAACAAAACAAAAAATATTATGGCTTAATTTGTTTCCTTACCCATTATAACACAACTGGAAAATTAAACCCAAATAAAAGGTATTTGTTACTCAGGGAGAGAAAATAGGTTAAAGTCTAAATACTGACTTAAATATAACCAGCAGTCAATTCTTAGATGACTTTTATCAGGTAGGCCTCTAAAAACTATTGTTTTGACTGGGCAAGGTGGCTCACATCTGTAATCCTAAAACTTTAGGAGACCTAGGTGGGTGGATAATGAGGTCAAGAGATTGAGACCATCCTGGCCAACATGGTGAAACCCCATCTCTACAAAAAATACAAAAATTAGCCAGGCCATGGTGGCGCACGCCTGTAATCTCAGCACTTTGGGAGGCCAAGGCTGGTGGATCACCTGAGGTCAGGAGTTCGAGACCAGCCTGGTCAACATGGTGAAATCCTGTCTTAATTTGCAGATATCCTCTATTGTCTACTGATCCATTTCACAGAGTGTCAAAATAGAGACATCAGCAAAACAATCTTGGAACGGCTACCATACAGGAGATTCCTGTGGTATTCTCTAAAAACCTAAATACTACAAATTTTTACCTTTATTTTCTCGTTGTTCTACTCTTTAGCACCTTAATAAAACACTGAATAATATTTCCCTTCTTTCTATTCCACTGAAAGCTAAACACCCTCTGAGGAGACATTCCCTTTTCCTCCCGTGAGAGTTGTCCCAAATGCCTTATTTCCTTGCAAAATAATACAGGTGTGCTTGGAAGTAATAATGTGCTGATTTTTACTCAGTATATATGCAGTGAATAAATACTGAAATGTGTGTTTTGTTCTAAGTAGTTCACTGGAAATAAAACCTCCTATCAGATGATGATACAGTAGAAATGATCAAATAGAGATATCTTACGGCTTCTCTCAGGCCTCAGCAATGTTTTTGTCTTCTTGTTCTGACTCCCACTTTCATGAAGGGCCTTGAACCAGTCCCGCAATCTGTTTGCCACTTCCCTGAACTCCAGGTCACTGCATGCTAAAACAGAGAAACAACAGTGTTGAAAAATATCTCAGTATAATGTCAGTGTTATTTCCCCCATTATTCCAACAAATTGAAAGATAACAACGACTAAAAGAAAAGAGGTAACTGTGTTTCAGCTTTTTCAAAGTTAAGTATATGCTTCAAAATAAGATGTAATATGACAAGAACATTTTATTTAATAAAGAAGTGATGTCAGTGGAATTCTATTTGTGCTCTTCATTAGAATATGGCACTTGGAAGATTTGTATTATTAATACTACAAAAATTGAGACATAATATTTATGTCATAAATACTTTTTTACGGTGGGGTGGTAGGTCATCTGAGAAAATAAAGGGTTGAAAATCCAAAATGAATATTATACATTTATTGTTGGCCATATCTGTTATAAGATGTCACAATTTATTCTTCATTCATATACTCAATATATGTAGGAATGCACTATTATAAATACATGATGTTCCTATTTGATTTAACACTATGCATTTATTAAGCACAGAAAAAAGACAGCTATATAACTTGTAGTTAGAAAAAAAAACTATAAAGTATTTAAGTAAATACTATAATGTTTCTGTTGTAAAAAGAATTATTGCCAAACTTTGACATTTGGACTAAAGTAACTTCCTCTTCCTTTTTTAAATATATCATTAAGTATCAATAATTATATTCTTTAAAAATAGTTTACTCAATAAGCAATACCAGAATATATTATGTGTGTGTGAGTGGCATTAATACATAGTATTCAAATTTAGTACTTTACTGCAAAAATATTTTGAAAACGTATTTTAAAAGCCACTAATTTGCATTGTTTAGAGGACACTGTTACTGCAGACCATGCTGCAAATGTGCAATTTCCTCAACTAACAAGTAACTCACGCTAATACTCGTTTGTCCGTTTGGTTAAAAAATTATGCGATTATATTATAGTATAATTGCATATAATATATGACATACATATTTTATTATTTGTATCACAAACAACATAATGTAAAGTAATTGGATGTAATACCATCCCAGACCATTTCCTAGCTCTAAAGCATAGGTATCCAATCTTTTGGCTTCCCTGGGCCACACTGGAAGAAGGATTGTCTTGGGCCATAAATAAAATACACTAACAGTAATGACAGCTGATGAGCTAAAAAAGAATTGCAAAAATACATGCACTTTCTGCACATGTACCCCAGACGTAATGTATAATAATAATAATAAATTGCAAAATCATCTCATAATATGTTAAGAAAGTTTACAAAGTTGTGCTGGGTGGCATTCAAAGCTGTCCTGTGTCACATGCAGTCTGTGGGCCATGGGTTGGACAAGCTTGATCTAAAGGGAATAAGGTCCTAAATTTAAAGAAATCCCCCAGTACCTGGTATGGTGGAATGACCAAATTAGCAAATCACTGTGACATTTTAGAACACTGGAGACAAAATGAAGATCTTATAAACTTCCATAGGGACATTACATACAAGGAATAAGAAATCAGAAATGCCTTTCAGTGTTTCAGTAACATTGGAAGGCAGTATAGCAACACAGAAATTATTTCACATTTCTAAGAGAAACAAGGTAGGAAAATAAGGTAAAGAAATTTTTGCATATACAAGGTTTGAAAAACTAACCATCCATACAACCTTTTCCCAGGATGCTACTGTCATATGTGATACATCAGGGAGAAAATCAACAAGAGGATTTCTGAGTCACAGGAATTACAGAAGAGAGAAGTGAGGGCTTTTCTTGGAAGTTGGTGAAGGGTAATTACAGAGTGTGTGCTGTGTGCAGAGCAAGATAGCAGTAGGACTGAGAATTTTTGGCCAGCAACAGAGCAATGTACAGAATTCATTGGTATCCTTTCATCTGGGGAAAACAATAAGCAATAGTGAAAACCAAAGAAACCATCACTTTTACTGATAAGATCCACCGCAGCTGATAAGGCAAAAAATAAAATACTCCTGATATGAATGCTTACACTTTAGTCTGGCGTGTCTGTTTAAGCCTTCTGGCATAGGTCTTCTGCTCCCCTTAAAGGGATAGGCACAAGAAAACAAAAACGTACTTGAAAAAGAGGAATTCTGCATATTCATACCTGCTTGTGTAAGCATCACATATCTCTAGAAGGATTTCTATGAAGATGTAACTACCAAGGGAACTGGATTAATGGAAGAAAGTGGTGTGAGAGTTTTATTTTTACCATTCATCTCTTCTTTTAAATTATGTACTATATAGTTGTATTAATGTTCAAAACTCAATAAAAAAATTAAAATTTAAAAACAACTACAAATGCATTTAACCCTTGACCAAGCAATTCTGTTTCTTAAAAGGTATTATGCAGGTATACTACATGTATAAAAACACATTCATTTAAATTGTGCCATGTTGTGTATTCAGCACTTTTTAAATAGCAAGTTTGTTAATAGCATAACACTCCATCATGCACATTATGGAGGTGAGATCTGAGGAAAGACAATGAACATTTATTGATCATATTCATCAACTCGAACATTGGGGTACTGGCTTCTTTGATAACACCATCAGCTAGTGAATTCATGTAATCTTGTCCTGGTACTTCTAATTCAAAACAATTTCTATTACTTAAATTAACACCTTTCCCAATGAAAAAAACAGCCCAGGACATCTTAGTTTTGGAGGCCCCAATCTGTAGCATTTATTAAAAATTATACTTTATGTATAAAACTTTTGAAAACATTTTAAATAATTTTTCAAGTTAATTTTCTTTTGCCAACAATTAACGGATTTACTTTAAAACTGGCAATGATTTATCTGAAAATCATTGAACAAAGCAGGGATTCTTGCCAAATTAGAAACTTTAAATCATACACTTCCTGAAATTAATTAAATTGGATAAATATAAAATTTAAAAATTAACAAAGTGTACATATTTTATAACTATTAAATGAAGTATTTATTAATATTAATTATGCATTTTTTCATTTTGTATTTCAGAGTCAATAAATATTTTTTCAGCTCTCAAACTTTTACATAAGTTGTTACATTTTAATAGTCACAAAACGCTCTATTACAAAAATCTCTTAAAATGACCCTTGTTCCCTCACAGTGTACTAACCGAATGTTTCTGTTCACCCAGATTCATATGTTGAAACCTAATCTGCAATGTTAGGGTATTAGGAGGTAGGGACTTTGGGAGGTGATTAGGCCTTCAGCATTGGGATTAATGCTCTTTTAAAATGGAGCCCAGTAAGATCCCTCTCCCTTCCCCACATCAGAACACAGCAGGAGGAAGGCCATCTAGAACCAGGGAGTGCTTTCATCAGATATGGAATTTGCTGGTGCTGCCCTCATTTAGGACTTATGGTCTCCAAAACTGTGAGAAATGAATTTCCGTTTATAAGCCTGTGGCATTGTTATTCTTAGTAGCCTTAACTGACTATGACACACTATAACATGCTGAAATGTAGTTATCAAGAACACGAGTTGGTTAAAGAATGAATATTCTTGTATCTGGCAATGTGAGTTGTTAATTATGACTATGTTATTTAATAAGGAAGCTCAGAAGTAAACACAGAGGTCCAGGCAGAGGGGATGCTATGGGAAGTTTCAAAGCAGAGGCAGAGTCCACATTTTAATGTGTGTTATTTTTCAGGAAGTGTTATCAGTTTTGTTCCAATAGTACATTTAACAAGTTGTCTTCCATCTCTATTACACTTGATTGACAAAGTTTTTAAAAGCACTTCTAAGGTCACCATTCTTTTTTGCTTAATGTTAGAAAATAATACTTTACATCACAAATGATGAAATGAAGTAGTATAGGTATTCGTGATTTAAAGAAATTCAGTAAATTTAGTTCACAAAATACCAGGCACAATTATTATTTTTTCCCTTATGAATTTTTGGTGACATTTTACTAAGTCTGATCTATGAGGTGAAGAAATGCAACACACCATTCCCTCTCTCCATAAATAACAAATATTTGCTATCACCATCTTCCAACAATGTAATGTTTAGGAATTTTGATGGTCTTCCTGTTGGGATTAGTTTGTATGTGAGTGTGATACAGTTAAAATCTGGCAGAATACAATTACTCTAAAGGCAAAAAGGCTTGAATTGGCTCCGATGTGATTATTTTCTTTCAAGACAAGCTGATTACACAAAGGAAAGTCCAAAGAAGATGTCTCAGTGCCAACTCCAATCCTCTGATTACATAGGGCCAGAATGCCCTAGAGACGTGAAAAGGACGATAGAAGATAAAGTACTCTACTGACACAATTATTTACTTCAGATTGAGGAGCAAGGAGGGTTTATTACTTGTTGATCTCTACTCTTAATTATTCAAGTACAGATAATCATATATTATTGAATTGTCTCTATTTTTATACCTTGCTGCGACAGGCACAAAAGGTAATTCATAAATATTTATGATTTAAGTGGCACAGATTCCCACCTTTATTTCTGAGTGGCTTATTTTTTAACAAAGCTTTGAGTATTTGCTTGATTTGATCTTTTATTCAATACACATTCAGATAAACCTGGCTACAAATATATAAAGAATATGATGAAATTACATAATCTTGAAGAACTCTTTTGGCTTTTTATTTATTTTTCAGTGACTTTTAGTTTATGATATCCTTTCAAGAACCTCTATCTCCTTTTCCCACGCTCTAATCTTCCATAATGATTGTTTCTTTCTTTCATTGGAAAGGTCATTTATGAATCATCTAGTTGTTAGAAATTTTAAACTCTAGATTACTTTACATGAGTGATTGAAACATTTTAACATTTTTAATAACAGTATTAAAAACTGTTTTTTTCTGAGTAACACAGTAAGAGATGCCAATTTTGTAAATGTATATTCTTATATATTAACAATAATAAAAATAAACCAGTATATTAACACCATAATCAATAGGTAGCTACTATGAAATATTTATCATGTATGTCTGCTATGCATATTCCACATAGCTTGAATATTATCAGATAAATAATATTTACTCCTTATACCTTTTCATTGTTATAAAATGATAATTTTTTAGGGGTTTACAATAGCAAAGACTTGGAACCAATCCAAATGCCTATCAGTGATAGACTGGATAAAGAAAATGTGGCACATATACACCATGGAATACTATGCAGCCATAAAAAAGGATGAATTCATGTCCTTTGCAGAGACATGGATGAAGCTGGAAACCGTCATTGTCAGCAACTGACACAAGAACAGAAAACCAGACACTGCATGTTCTCACTCATAAGTGGGAGTTGAACAATGAGAACATATGGACACAGGGAGGGGAACATCACATACCGAAGCCTGTTGGGGGGTGGGGGGGCTAGGGGAGGGATAACAGGGTATGAGGGGATTGGGGAGGAATAACATTAAGAGAAATACCTAATGTAGATGATGGGGGGATGGATGCAGCAAACCACCATGGCACGTATATACCTATGTAACAAACCTGCATGTTCTGCACACGTATCCCAGAACTTAAAGTATAATAAAAAAAAAAATCTGACAACAAAATACTGTGAAGTGCTGCATAACAATGTTTCAGGGCAACAAAGGACATCATACACAATGTTGCTCCCATGAGATTACAATGGAGCCGAAAAATTGCTATTATTTAGTAATGTCATAGTTTAACACATCACTCATGCTTATAGTGATGTTGTAAACAAATCCACTGTGCTGCAGTGGTAAGAAAGTCTGATACATATAATTACGTACAGTATATAATACCTGATAACTAATAAACAACGATGCTAGTGATTTATGTATGTATTATACTCTACTTTTTATCACTATTTTAGAGTGTAATCCTACTTGTTAAACAAGAAGTTGACATTAGGTCAGTGTGCTGTGTGAAGCTCACAGAAGCTTCATGCATCTCGTGTTTCCTGAATCCTTCGACTGTGTGATCTCAGTTGACTGAATCTCTAGTTTAGTTCACCACAGCCCCTAACTGTACAAAAGCCTCTGCTAATCCTGCCAGTAAAGGTTCCTTACAGCAAGTGTCATGGAGACCAAATAAAAAGTGATTAAGGCTACAAAGGTGGAAAATCAGTGATGGCTGTTGCTCCCCAGCAGGCATATCCCATTCCACCATAGTTATGATCAAGAGCAAGAACAAAGTGATAGAAGCTGTGAGAGAATCTGCTTATTGGAGGTAATGAGACTAACAAAAACTCCAGAATGGCCATATCAGATATAGAGAAACTTCTGATGATCTGATTAAAGAGCAGATGCAGAAGTGTATCCCTCTCAGCACCATGATAACTATAACCAAAGCGAAAGTTTGTTTGCAATGTTGTAAGAAAAGACAGGACCCAACTACAGTGTGGAATTTACTCTAGCTCTGGGTGGTTTAAACAGCTCCTGATTAGTTATTCATTATATAATGTAAAAGTGAGTGGTGAGTATGCAAGTGCTGACGTGACAGCAGCTGAGGAATTTTTGGAACTTCCAAAAATCAGATTGTGTGATTTCACAGTCAGACAAGCTGATTGTGCAGAAAAATTACTTGCCAGAGCAAGTCTTCAATATGGATGAAAACCCCCTATTCTGGGAACAAATGCCTCAAAGGACTTTCATCCCTAAGGAGGCCAACTTAATGCGGGATTTTTTAAGGACAGGGTAACAGTGTTGCTTGAGGGCAGCACTGCAGGCTGCAAATGGGAACCCTTTGTGATCTGCCACAGTGAGAATGCTGGGGCTTTCAAGCATATTATCAATAAGCACATGCTGCCCGGGTACTACAGAAGCAATCATTTATGGATGACCCAGCTTCTTTCCCAAGATGCCCTTCTGAGTTGCTACGTGAGCAAAATGGAGAAGTACTGTTTGAAGAATAGCATGCCTGTCAAGATTTTGCTTATTGTTGATAATGCTCCTGCACAGCCTCCTTTTATGGGTGTCCTTCATCTCAAAGTGAGAGTTTTTCCTCCAAACACCACCTTCTTATCCAACCAATGGATAAAGAATAGCAGCTTTCTTTTTTTAATTTTATTTTTTATTGGTTTCACATTCAGTCTTTTTTTTAATTTAAATTTTATTTTTTAATTATATTTTAAGTTCTGGGGTACATGTGCAGAACGTGCAGGTTTGTTACATAGGTGTACACGTGCCATGGTGGTTTGCTGCATCCATCCCCCCATCATCTACATTAGGTATTTCTCCTAATGTTATCCCTCCCCAATCCCCTGACCCCCTGTTATCCTTCCCCTAGCCCCCACCCGTGACAGACCCCAGAGTGTGATGTTCCCCTCCCTGTTTCTATGTGTTCTCATTGTTCAACACCCGCTTATGAGTGAGAACACGTGGTGTTTGGTTTTCTGTTCTTGTGTCAGTTTGCTGAGAATGATGGTTTCCAGCTTCATCCATGTCCCTGCAAAAGACATGAACTCATCCTTGATAGACTGGATAAAGAAAATGTGGCACATAGACACCATGGAATACTATGCAGTAATAGCAGCTTTTAAGTCCGACTACCTGAAGACACTTGCCCAGGCTATTGCTACAGCTGAGGAAGACCTTCAGAAGCCACTGATGCTACTCTGGAAGGATTATGCCATCTGTGACTGAACCAGGGATCTTGCTAGGGCATAGGGTGATGTTGCCAAGCAGTATATAAATGGCATCAGGAAGAAGATGCTTAAAAGGTCCATACACAATTTTAAACACTTTTCCAGGAATAGAAGTTTGCAAAAACCAACAAGCCTGTAGCTGAGATGGCAAAAAAAGTATAATCTGGGTGTAGATGAGGATGACACTGAGGAGCTCCTAGAAGTCATTCCTGAGACACTGGCTAATGGGGAGTTGTTGGAACTGAAGCAGGAACATATAGCTAAAGAGGCAAAATAAAAGGGAACTGACAAGAAAAAGAAGAGGAACTCTCCACCCCCAAGAAAGTTCACAGTAAAAGATTTAGCAGAAGGCTTTGCAGACTTCACCAATTCCTTAAAAAGCCTGAAAACATGGACCTCAACATTGAAAGGTCTTTATTAATAGAGAGGAATACTCATAGTGCTTACAGCAAATCTATGATAAAACGAAAAAGAAATAAACCAAGAAAACCACTGTAGACGTATTTATGAAAAGAGTGACACCTCCTCAAAAAAAGCCTCAGACAGATCCTTCAGGAGGTATTCTAGAAGAAGGCATTGTGATCAACGGAGGTGACAGCTCCATGCCTATCACTGCCTCTGAAGACCTTCCAGTGGAACAAGATGTGGAGGTGTAAGGCAGTGATATTGATGATCCTGACCCTGTGTAGGCCTATTGTCTCTTAGTTTTATAAAAAAAAGTTTAAAAGAAAAAGTCAAAGAGTAAAACAATACTTATAGCACAAGGATGTAAAGAAAGTGAAATTTGTGTACAGTGTACAATGTGTTTGTATGTTAAAGGAAATTTTATTATGCAGTATCAGAAAGTTAAAAAAAACTAAAAGTTTATGAAGTAAAATAGGTACAGAAGCCAGGTTTAATTTTTAAGAGTACAAGAACATAGTTTTAAATATTACATCTATCCTAATGGACAGTATCTCTAAAGCCTCCAGGGTCCCAGGCCTTCACATGCATTCAGCGCTCACTCAGTGACACCCAGACCAGCTTCCAGTCCTGCAAACTTCATTCATGGTAAATGTCCTATAGAGACCTATCATTTTTAATCTTTTATGCCATATCTTGACTGTACCTTTTCTATGTTTAGATGTGTTTAGCTTCACAAATGCTTACCATTGTGTTACAGTTGCCTACAGTATTTAGTACATTAGCATGATGTACAGATTTGTGACCTGGGAGCAGCAGGCTACACCATGTAACCTGAGTGTATAGTGAGCTACGCCATGTGGATCTGCTTAACAATGCTCTATGGTGTTCCCACAATAACAAAGGGTAAAATATATCATTGATCATATTTAACAACTCAGACACTGGGGTATTAGCTTCTTTTATAACACCATCAGCTAGTGAATTCATGTCGCCTTGTACAAATCATAGGTACTAGGTAGTACATCTAGTACTAATTCAAAACAATTTCTATTATTTTAAACTATCATGTTTCCCTACCAAAAAAACGGGAATATATTCCTGTCATCAAACAACACATGACTATATCTGGTAGATACAAAAATTCCATTATATAAATATATCATAACATGTTAAAAATTCTCACAATAAATATTGTTTTCAAGAATACAGTTCCTAGTTTATGGGCTTACTAAAAAGACATAGGATTAGCTTTTATTCAGCACATAATTACTGTATCTTATTACTGTGTTTCCTTTGAAAAACCTGAAAAATGGAGTTACTGGATCAAATAAGATAAATATTTAAAGGCTCTTAGTACATATAGATAACTTGTTTCTGTAATATACAAACCTTAAATTCCAGAAAACATTTCAAGTATATTTAAAATGTGCACTGTTTTATTTATAATTTGTAATTGAATTGTTGAGAAATGAAGTAGTAAAGGTATGAAGCAATTGAAACAACACAATGAAGTTCAGAAAAAGTTCTCTAGTATAAAGCAGCATAAGTGGTATTAATTACATATTTATCTAGGACAATCTCACTAAAAATAAATGTAGAATGTGTAGTCCACAGAGGAACAGACACTGCACAATGAAAGGCCAGAAACAGAGAGTTTTCTGAATTCCCCCAGGAATATGTTCAAGAAGCTTTAAGATAATGTCAGCTTCTACATTCTGTTCAATTGTGAGTTATGTTTTCAACACAGAGCCAAGTCAGAATGTTTTTCCGAAAGCAAAATCAAAAAAACACATCTATCACTGCCTTGAGGTAGACGATACGTGCACAGAACACCAAGAACAAATTAATTACAGAAAAAATAGAGAATAAGCAAACATTTTCTGGCTAATAAGTAAATGATGCTGAACATTTGCAGGTATATTCGAGTTTTCTTCTGTCAAAATCGATGGGTAAAGACTTTGTGAGAAAACAAACAAGCAGAGGCTTAAGACGTTAGGAAAAGATTGAAGGGACAAAGGTAGTGTGAAGGAAGGGAAAAAGATCAGCCTGTCTTTGGCCTGATGAACAGCAATTCCTTTGATCAGCTGTAATAACAGCTGTTTCAGTTGAGTGGCTTATAAACAGAAATATAATTCTCAGAGTTCAGAGGCTGTGCCGAGGGGTTGGCAGAGTTAGCAGGTTCAGTGTCTGCTGAGGGCCCCCTTCCTAGATGGCATTTTTTCATTGTTATAGTTTCACATGGCAGAAGGGCTAACGAGCCCCCTTGGGCCTCTTTTATAAGGTTACTAATCAAATTCACTTGGGCTCAGCCTTTATGACCCAGTCACCTCCCACAGAGTCCACCTCCTCGTACCATCACCTCGGGGATTAGGAATTTGAAGGGGACACAAACGTTCAGCATAGCACTATACTAGAAGGTTAGCCTGGTTAATAAAGAGAAACCAAAAATGTAAAGCAGAATATATATGTAAATAAATAAGTACACACAACTGACACCTAACTGCCTGATTTTAGAGTAAAATGCACATAAGCATCATTCCAGGGCAGGTTTGAGCAATTCTAAGCTTTCTTGCTTAAAATTTTCAGTTTAGGGAGAGAGATCCAAGATGGCCGATTAACAACAGCTCAGGATTGTAGCTCCCAGTGAAAGCGCAGAGAGCGAGTGGACGCCGCACTTTCAGACGAATTTTTGTTGCCCACAGACTAGGAGATTCCCGGCGGAGGAGC
>CAUYLG010015571.1:0-27547 GCA_963573385.1 Cacajao melanocephalus | reverse complement strand
CTCTATCAATATTGTCCCATGAACTAATGACCCTGTCAAAGTTACAGAAATGGCCTCTCCTCCTCTGCTGCTCACTCCTTAGATCAGTAGCACCCAGATCCTCCCATATGAGGAATCAGAGGCTGGGTGAGTCAGGAGGCCACTCAAGGAGAGAAATTCAGCACAGTACAGGACACCACACATCTACCATTCTTCTGCAGACATGTCTCAATTTTAAGGAGTCACTCAAAACTACTGACTGCAGGTAATCAAAACAACCCATTTCCAATTCAGTGGAGGATTGTGTCAGAGGCAACAGATCTCTTCACAAAGAGACTGTTCTCTTCCAACCTTGATCACATTCAATTTGAATGGGGGTGAGTGGTTGTCACACCACCTCAAGAAAATTCTAGAATCAGATTTATGGCCACCAATATGGACCATATACCTAAGTTTTGCACATCCTCTTTAGGGAAAATACTCATGAGGCACTGGTATGGGTGTGGAGGTCATTTTAATCAGGCAGAACAGGAAGCCTGTAAGCAGGAATGAAATAAACCCCATCAGAATAAGCAACATGAGGCTCGTCACCAGTGCTAAGTTCCATATGGGTGACTGATGTCACTGTTGAGGTCCTCACTCAACAATCCAAGATGGGAAGAGAGAAACAAGTCCCACTGAGGACGCATGCTTTCAGAAATGATTGTGTATTTTCACAGGTGTAATCATTTAAACCAGATGCAATCTACACATTGAGGTGAGCCAGCCCATGTAAAGTCCAAAGCAATGATGTTCTGTGCCTCTCCCAAAATTGAGTATCAAGTGGGTAGTTAGTCCATTTGGGTTTATTGTTTGGGCCCCTTTCCCTACAAAACCTTAGTGTACCAAAATAATCCACTGGCCAGTAGCAGCACTGGAGTCATGGGTAAGATTCTGAGGGCCAAAGCCACAGGCTCCTGCCTCACAACCCAGTAGAGGCTGAACTTTACTCATGTCCCTGCCTACTGACCTAAGTTTTTGTGGGTGGGGGGGACCCCTGCTGTGCTGACACAAGGGTCTGAAGGCTCAGCCTATTTCCATATAAATACTGAATTAGAAAAGACTTAGAAATATAAGCACATAGTTATTCCTCTAATCATATATAAGCATTTAGTTATTCACATAATCATAAAAATACATATACTCAGTATAACCTCTTAATTTTACTAGTGATTGGGTAATGAAGTGTGGAACTAAGGTGACATTGTTAACAAAGTGATCCTATATAAGATGCTCTAAGCCCTCTGTCACGCCCGCATAAGTTCTGCTGGAGAGCGCCAGTGCTGGAAAAGCGCCCAATGTTTAGCCAGCTAGGGAAGGAGAAATTCTAAATGGCCGAGACATCTCCTTCCTCAGGGAGTTAGGAGAAAACTCTGCTTCTCCAAGTTCTTGTGGTAGGCCTGATGGCTGTCAGACTCACAAATATCTGGGGGCTTGTCTCTGTGTGGTGCTGTGCTTCAGTGGTCACGTTCCATGTCTACTTTCATGTTCCGCTTCTGCACCTGGTTCCTCATTTTCTTAGATTTAGTAATAGTAACCTAAATCTTAATGTCCTTAATATTCTTGACAAGTATGCAAAAAGCACTGAAGTTTTCTCACTTCAGCTACTTGAAAGTCCTGAGCCCCCTACCTCCAAGGCACATGATTTACTTGACCCTGTCACTGACCACCGATGCTTTGCCCTACCTTCCCAGCCTCCTACTTTGTACTCAAAGTCAGAGCAGCCACTCTGTGGTTTGGTTGGCAGTGGACCCCTGAGCCCCAACTCTTTCTTGGTGTCTTGTGTCTTATTTCCAGTTTCTCATCTCCACACCTGTAGAGAGGGGCTCACAGGACCCTGTAGGGCTGGACCCTACAACCTAAGGGCAGTCAGCTTTCTCAGGTTCAATCATGAGGACTCATCTGCCTTTAGATATAGGAGTGCAGGCTGCTCCCTGCCACCCTTCCCTCAGGGCTCACAATACCGTATCTCCCAGATCAAGCTGCACAGAGGAGGTTAACTAAAGGTAGCCAAAAAAACCCAAATGCAGAACAAAATATCCACTTGACATCCGATTTTGGGAGAGGCACAAGACATCATTGCTTTGGACCCCACGTTGTATGTGAAATCTTCCACAAGGGCCTACACCAAAGGAACCCAACTGTGCTAGTCTATGGTTGCTTGGTGGTAGGAAAGAGGAGAGTGGAATGGAGCATGATGCTCAATGTGGCATGTCTGGAGGGTGGCACCAGCAGTGGCACAGGACATATGGCCAAATTTCAAAACACTTTCCCAAACAGATGCAGGCAAGGCCCACTGCCTTAATTTAAAAAAATGAAGATTCAAATCCATGTTCCCCTGCCGTGTATGCCAAGAGCATTTAATGAGCATTATTCACAGCCCTCCATTGGAGCAAAGCCCATCTTTCACTTCTACATGTGGACAATGAGAAGCTGCAGAGGCCCATTATTGGAAAACTCGCAACTATACCAAAAAGTAGAGATTTCTCATTCAACTGCTGTATGTCTAGCATAGCCTCAGATTTTCACATAGTAACCCCCAGAACAGGCAAAGATGACTGTTTCAGCCTTTTGAGTTTTGGTCAGATCATCACAATTCTGTAACTTTCCTATTTACATGCCTCATTGGTCATTTCTAGTTTGCAGTCAAGTTGTTAGTTGTGGGATTTAGGGCGGGATTGTTGTGCTTATGTAAAGCCATTAATCTCTTCCCAAATATTTTCTGCAAAGACAGTTATTCTCATATGCATGCAAAACGGAGGAAGAGAAGGGGTCATCATGAGCTGGGTCTACCAAGGAAGATTCCATAAACAGACCACCAAGGAGGAAGGGAAAGCGTAATTTTATATCAAATCTCTGCATTTGTTATTTGTCCTAGTCCCAAAGTGTTTTTTGTTTTATTTTTTTACAAATAATGTCAAGTACAATTTTCTACAGCATACTAATCTTTGTCTCATTTAGAGACAATGTAGCCAAGCAGGTTGATTTCGAAACACAAACTTGTTGCCTCTTCCTCATCCAGTCTCAAGGTGTTACCTGAAAGCAAACTACAGAAGCCTTTTCCCTCAATCTTAAAATAGACTCCATGTCTCGCCCTTTCCCACCATATACTTCTTTTGCATTTCATTATATGCTAGTATCTAATTATGTGTTTACTTAGCAGTTCCAGGAGCTAATCTTTGGACAGATAGGCCAAGCCTGGAGGTGTTGAGAAACATTAAGTTATTGAGAAATGCTCAGTGTATGATAGAATATATTTTGTGCTAGGAAGAACAATGGCAAGGAAAACCTAGCCACCACTCCTCTTCCCCAGTAGAAAACTACTTGGGCATTCTAAAGTGGCAGGACAATACGTAAGTATCATATACCAGTTAAAACGATTCCTTAAGCACAGGACATCTGACCCTGCCCCCATAGCTCCCTCGTGGAGAATACTTTTTAGTTTGTCTGATCAGTGGTAAGCAGGCACCAGCTGCCTATTTGGCATGTTTTGTGTTATGAGAAAATACCAAATATCTGTTAGCAATACCTGTTCAGAGGGAGTAAGTGCATGGGTCAGCGTCTGCTTGAGGCCTTCAGCCTGCAAGGCTGTCTGCTCCCCAAGGCTCTCAGCTTGGAAGGCTGCGGGCCCCTTGAGTAGTCTCACTTTGTTGTTCTATCTGGGTGTCTGCTCAGTTCCTTCAGCATCACCTGGGTGGGGATTTATATGGCCAAGCTGGTTGTCAGTAGAGAAGCCCAGCTTTATAATTTTTGATGATCTCAAGGCAGCTACTCAACCCCACCATTGTCGAGATGCCAGCTCATGCTCCAGGTGCACTCAGACCTGAGATAGCCGCTGGAATGAGACACGCTTAACTCAGCACAACTCCTACATGCCCTCTCTATCAAGTTTCCCCTTCATCAACCCTTGCCTTCTCCCTAGAAAGGCCAAGTGGCTACTTTGGAATCTGGCCATTTCTCCATGACTAGTTTTGGTTAATTAAAAAAACACTCTACCATACATCACTCTTGCCACTGGAGTCTGTAAATGGCCAGTGGATGATCTGTGTTTGGTTACAATGGGAGAGTGGTAACCAAAATCCTTCAACCACCAAGAGCAGCTAGGATCAAAGTGGGTAAGAGCAGCTACGCCAAACAAGGTGAAATAGGATCTGTCGCTACTGCTCACTTGTCATTGTAGGAATGGTTTGAACTTCAGTGCAGGTTTCCTTTAAAAAAAAATCAAATAGCAATTAGAGAATTACTAAGGCTCATGAGAGGTTCGTGCTTGGAAAACAGGTTGTAATTGCTATACACCAATTTGGGGGGCTCACCTACCTAAGTACCAAGCAATAGCCAATGGCAAGAGCCAAGAAATGGACGGGGCTTAAACCCTCAGACCCCACCTATGTGTCTATGCAATGGTCTAAAAGATGACAGCTCCTTGCTGCTCCCAATGGACCTAGGTGTCCTGATCCCATGAATGCCCAGGTGCTGTGTGAGTGGAGGAAACTAGAGAGCAGCTGCATTATCAACCCTGCCAATTAACATGGGCTGGTCTATTAGCAAGAATAACTCAATGCTTTTTAATATTTCAGTCAGAACAACATTGCCTTGATACACGGGGAGGAAACTATAGGGAAGAAATCACTCATCTGTTTTGAATAATGGGCTCTGCATTATTTTCTAAGGTTAAGAAGTTTTATGTAGAAAACTAGAAATTTGGCAATCAGCATTTTGGCAGAAAGCTGCCAGGATTCGTAAATCACAGGCAATTTGAGACCATCATAAGACACTGGAAGGAGACAGAAGGCTACTGCCCAGTTTATTTTCAAAGAGGTTTCAGAAATTAATTTCTTAGCTTCTACAGAAGATTCAAGTCCAAACATGAAGACATTAGAAATTAAGTATACAATAAAAAAACCTCACCACAAAGTATTCTCAGGATTTAGATAACTATTGAATGCTACCCACCAGTAAAAGTAGAAACAATCATCCATATTATTCTAGCCAAGGTAAGCAGAAACATTCTCAAACTGCCCTCACCTTTCCTGTAGAACCAACTAAACTGATAGAGACCCCTGGACATTCTGAACATCCTTTGCCCAGAGGCTAAACTGCTCCAACAGGACTCCCATTTCAGAGTGGACCAGGAGGCTCCCGATCAGGAGCTGTACCGCTGCTGGCAGAGGCAGGACACTAACCACCTGCACAGACACACACACGTCTTTTCACAAGCAGCTATGAGCCTCCTCCACCCTCTTCTATGGGTAGCCACTGTCCTGGAAGTGGTTGGAGCCAAGAGAAGACACCGGCATGTATCAGTCTCAAGTGGTCCGAGACCTGGAAAACCAGACCAGCAGCTGCTACCACATCACAGGAGTGAGCTCTGTCATGCTTTTGCCCCAGAGGAGCCAGGCAGACCCAGCACTCAGACACCATGGGAATGGGAATGCTTTCAGAATTGTTCCCTTTACGTCCTGAGCCCTTCCTGCCTAGAGAAGGTGCCATTATTGACCATGGAGCAGGAAGCTTCCCGCTCTTCTCATACCTTTGGAACAAATGAAACATCTCAGAAGCCTAGGGAATACTCACCACATATATTCTACTTTCAGTCCTTTATTCCCTCAGACTGAATTCCAAAGCACTGCCCTGATCACCATGCATTTGTGGAAAACTTTCTATAGCAAACCAGGACCCAGAAGACATTCCTGCTTCTTCTAAAGGTATCCTGGTAGAATTCACACCTGAGGCCACTACAAGACACTGCCCAGGTACCAATCTAAGTGAGCACATCTACCTGAGAAGGAGGTGATGGTTAGTCAAGGGTTCATCTCATCCCTTGGCGACTATTTGCTCCAATTCCTGGACATCCTATGTAAGGTTAATAACCTCAGGCCCTTCTTGGAGTATGACCATTTTTATACAGACTTGAAAATGGATGGAATACTGTAAAATGAAATGCTCACTCCAGAATCAAGAATCGAAGTCATTAGTGGAAAAGTTGCACAAGCAGCGAAGCTAAACAGAACATGCCCACTACAAGATATTGAGGTCCAAAGTAAGTATAAGAAACACCCTGCAAAGTCAAGTTGACCTAACTGACTGCAACGTTAAGAGCTGTATTTACATGAAATATTGTCACAGTCTACATTAAAACGGCACTGCATAGTGAGGAAAACAAAAATAGAAACAAAACCCTTTGTATCTGGAAAACTATTTCCATGCATCTCACAATAGTAATGTCCCCAGAATAAGACAAAGCTGAAAACATCAGACTCCCTTTTTGAAGGGTTGACATCGCACACTGGGCTCATTTCTCTAAAGACGGTAGACTCTCACAGAACTGATTTCATGCTCACCAACATTCCAGCCAGAGAAAGTGAGGCTTGAGGGGAATTCTCACATGCAGCACTGCCAATAAGGCACCTGCCTCAACTAGGCTGAAAGGCAGCAGAGCCACCCTGCGACATAGGCCCCCCTTCCTGCACACCAAGTTTGTCTCATACAGAGCTTGAGCAATTTGTTTTCTCTGACATCGCTCTGCATTGTGTGAAACATGCTCTGCACAACAGCACGAAGCATGACCTAGGAAAGAGTTAAGACCAGCAAGGCGGGAAAAACAGTTTCCATCATCCTAACACCCCTGCACTCCTGCCCTTACCCGATAGTCAGTGAATCTCTGTGGGGCAACACTGGGAGACCGAAATAGATTCAAAATTCTGCTCTAGTCTCCAGACAGGCCCTGTCTGCCCAGAGAACGTGCTGCTATCAGCCATGCTGTGCATGGCCCTCACCCTGTCTGCAGCTGTCACATCTCTAAGAGGTACCTCAGGTGTCAATAAGGAAAGCTCAGGAGGCAGCTGGCTGCAACCTACCTGCCTTCAGCCTTGCACTTCCTATTTGAAGGTTCAAATAGCAATATGCCTAAGTGTAGGAAACCATCCATCTGCTAGGGCACTATGGATGACAGTCAACCCAGGTGGATGCCGCCCCTTCATCCACAACCATGATCTCACACACTCTGGGTGAAGCACCTCCCCCAAAATGTATTCAGACAAACCCTAAGCCCTTGAATCAACACCCACAGATCAACAAGTGTCTCTCAAGTCACCACTATCTAAGGATGCGGGTCTGATGACTCAAAGACAAGGAATGGAAGATGATCCCATGTTGACTGTCATCTGAGAGCCCAGGTTGTCCCAGCCTTGGGGGAAGAGCCAGGCTCACAGGTAACACTGTCCATGGAGTCACCACTCAAAAGATGTTTCCAGAGATAGACTGAAGCTCAAATTTAAAGAAAATCTGGATGGTGGACAACAGTCAATCCCAAATGCTTTCTAGTAGAAGTAAGCCCATTTTGGTGAATAAAGAGTAAGAGCATCAGGGAACCAAGACGACCTGTATCCTAACCATCAGAGGCTGGTAGGAAGAGGACCACAATACCCATGTACACCTCTCCAAGAGTAAAAGACGGCCTGGAAAGCTTTCCCTTGGAGGGTTCAGTGCAGTGTCCAGACCAGCCCTGCCCCTGGTTAAACTTGTAGGGAATACCTTTTCTAGGTAAAGGGGAGAAAGCAGTGTCGATTCTTTAGTGTGCTCATAGCCATGTGTCACTATACACTTCTTTGTCTTTACATCTCATGAATAGTTTCTACTAATAAAATATTTTTATAGCAAGGAAAAATAAAAGCCCAGTTCCCTCGCCAGGTCCCTCTGTTGCCACCAAGATGATGTGCAGGGCGCCCTCCGCCACGCAGCCGGCCACTGCCGAGATCCAGGACATCACTGACCAGGTGAGGTCCCAGCTTGAAGAAAAAGAAAACAAAGTTCCCAGTGTTTAAGGCTGTGTCATTCAAGAGCCAGGTGGCCGCGGGGATGAACTACTTCATTAAGGTACACGTCAGTGACGAGGACTTTGTCCATTTGTAAGTATTCAAAAGTCTCCCTCACGAAAACCAGCCCTTGACCTTGTCTAACTACCAGACCAACAAAGCCAAGCATGATGAGCTAGCCTATTTCTGGTCCTGACTTTGGACAGGGCCCTTCCACCATAACGCTGACACTGAAGTGATTCTCCATCAACCAGAGCGTACACTTGGGATCATAAAATGAGCTTCGTCTCCCGGCTGCGCCCCTAGGGTGGAAGGGGCCAGTGCAGCAGCTTCTCTTGCATTTCTGTTCCTAAATTTCATTGTGATTTTCCCCCCTCCCAATCAGGGATCTTAATTACTTTCAAAGTATTTTCAAAAAATATTTTTAAAATCCTTAAAGTGTTTCAGACACATCCCAAGCTTCCTTCCGATTTAATCCATAGGTGATCCACCAGGAAGCCAGCGTTTCCCAGTCAGGCTTCACTACAATCCATGGGCTGAAGACTTGGAATATTGAGGACAGATTAATCATTTTTACAAAACATTCACATCAAGCAAGCCAGTTTTTAGACATTTAGGAGAAAGGTAGCTGCTGAGTTGCATTCAGATCCCACTTAGAAGTGCAGCAATGAGCACAATGCTGGAAATCCATTAAGTGATGTTACAACAGTCACATGAACAGAAACCTAAGACCTCAGCATTTATTTCACCCTAAGGTGGGCAGAAGAGACTTATTCCTCCTGATGTGTTTCCATTATATTTCCCATCATTTTTATAATGGGATGAAATGACAAGCTTGCCTGAAAGCTTTCCTCAGAGTGAGGAGATGCTGTTTAGTGAAAAGCAGTATTGTGACACTTCAGGACCACAAGAGAACAGAGCAGCCCACCCTGTGCCTGTCTAGGGAGAAAGCCTAGCGCTCTTCACCTCTAATGAGGCTCTATGCTGGCTCGCTATGTGCCGCCTTCTATCCCACCTGTAAGATAAGTGCCTGATGACAACACCCCTGGGGCTGGTGAGAACGGGTTATCTTTAGCAACCAGAGAACTTGTCTACTGACAGGACCTTGGACAGCAGGTGACAGTGTTTCTTGTCAACTCTGAACCTTGTCTCTCAAGGACAGCTCAGGGCCTATGAATGGGAGAGCAGCTCATTAATGGATGTCCTGGCCTACCAGACACCTCTTAGAATGTACAACAACAAAAACACTCGGGGGAACACCTTGTGCTTCTCCTCAAATTCCTCTGGAGAGTAGCTCTTGGCCTCTCTGAGTAACAGCCACAAAGGGAGAGGAAGGGAAGCCTGCCCTTCCAAAATCATGTTCCTGAATGTCAGACACTAACATCTGCTTATACCCCATGGCCAGGAAAAACAAAGTAGCCACTCGTGATGTAGCTAAAAATGTCCACGGGCTTTATTAGTAACAACTGGCGCATTTCAGAGTTGTTCAGGTACATCTTAGAGTAACTGACTTCCATTTTCAGGAAGAAATGGAGTTCACCACAAGGCCGAGAACAAACATTAGTGATCTGGTCTCCGAATATCAGTAACATGAAGATACTACAGTCAAGGAGGAAGGATAGAGTTTGAAGAGTGGGCTGAGGAGTCAGTGGCCTAGGGCCTGTTACTGGGGGAGAGTACAAGCAGTATCAATTCTTTATTCACCTACAATGTGTTCTAGGATTTCAGTGTGTGCATTCACTATTCCTGCTATGTATTAACCTCTATTAAAGCATTTTCATCATGAGTGAGAACAAGCAAGACACCATCCCTATCCCAGGCTTGGATGTGCCCCTGATCATGGACAAAGAATGTCCAGCAGATCAGGGTCAGAGAATGACTTAGGTTGTCTCCAGCATGGGGGTCCAACAATACCACAGAAGTGGGCAAAGCCAAGCCAAACATGTCTGGCAGCAGCTTCCACTCTATGAAGCAATGTGACATTGGCAAGGCTCCCTCCCATTACAGGAGCTCAAGGAAGTGACAGAGAAGTCCTTTCCATAAAAGCATTAATAGTCCAATTAAAATGAGATACACACCTTTCCTGTGAGCTCAGAGGGTGGAGAGAAGCATCTCTCACTCAACTACATGTTCACAAAATATTTCACATCCCATTTCCCCTAGTATAGTGACATGGGTACCAATGAAAAGCAGTAAGTGATGAACACTACAATTCTCACATGAATCTTAGATTCAAACGGATATCTGAACAGTTTTCAGTTTTCAGCTACAAGGCATTCATCCATTGGTACCTAGTAAAGGCACTGGTGAAGTTCACTGAGGCGGAGAGCAACATAAATGAATGACCTGGTGTCTGGGTACCAATAGTACCAGGATGCCATGTCCAGAGACCAAAACTTTCTAACTTCCATGGCGCTTAAGGAATGACAGTTGTGAATATCTTCCATAGTCATCTTAGAACAACCCATAATATGAAGGGGACATCTGGCAAATGATGTAAACCTATTTTAGATACTTGAGTACACAATCTCACCTGTTTTGGAGAAAGCATGACTTCAAATGAGGAAACCTTCAGTTCAAGTTAGCCTCAGTTGGCTATTGATTATTGCATTCGTTATTCTCAATGCTTCAGGAGGCACTGAGCCCATCTTTCACCTAAAGAGACATCCAAGCAGTATGACATTTGACTGGAATAAATGGGCTGCCCAGGGCCACAACCTCAACCTTTCTGGTTCATTGTTTTTCCAAGCATAAACATCTCAGCAGAAGGCAATTAGATTATCAGGAGGAGAAAAATTTCAGTGACCTGGCTTACAGAGGCGGGGGTAAATACTCAGACCCTTGTAGTCAACCGAGGAATACCTCCCACATTCTTCCTATTATCAGCTCTCCGCTTCTATTGTCACAAACTCACTGCTCAATATCACAGGTTATTTTACTGGCATTGGTAACATCTTTTCACATATCCAGTCTTTTAAAGGCATCAGTTCCACACATGTGAATGCTCTTAGGAACCACGTCTTAGCCCATTTGTAACAAACTCGTACCTACAAGACCAAGGGAAAAGGCGATGAGTCATTAGCAAATATTTAAACAGTCCTCAAGGAAAGGAAATTGAAACCTCTTGAATATCCCACTCAATATACACAAGAGATTGTAGAGATTTAACCCATTTTTTGTCTTCATATCCCATTGTTTTCATCTGAACAAAGATGCCTCCCAGGAAACCTCGATCAGAGTGCCAAGATCTTAGCTAAAAGGCAGCAGTAAACCAGCTACAGCATTGCAGGAAAGAACATAACAGTGTTTCTGTCTGGGCAGGCATAGATGCCTCTAGGAAAAGGTTGTTTTCCAGCTACCTGAGCCACCTTCCATTTCTTCCACATGGAAGATGTTGGAAGGCTGTACAGTTGGGTATGAGGGAATGGGTGCTCTGTAGGAACCAACATGCATACCCACTGAACCGTCCTTAACCTACTTACCAAAACCAGCACTACCTTAATGGCCGAGTACTCTGCTGAAAAGTCCTACCCCCCACTCCTCTCATCTTACACAGACACCTTCAAGGAGGTTCCTAAGTCGCATTTCTCCCGATATCCTTTTCCCAGAGAGGGGACTCAGTCATAAAGAGAGTGGAAGAGGAAGGGAGGTTTACCTCCTTTTTAAAGTCATGATCCCAAAGGTCACATGTCACTTTCACTCATAACCTATGGAACAGAATGAAATTAGGTAACTACAGCTAAGCAAAATAGATGATAGTTGCTCAGGATTCAACTTGAGTAGACAGCTAACAGGACTGACTTCAGGGTAGGTTCAAGAACAGCCTCCTCTGAGACAGTCTCTGAAGATCAGCTATCTGGACCAACATTGTCTGGGTCGGGCATCTCCAGACAGTTTAAAAGGCAGCTGGAGCAGAACTCTGAGGATGACCACACCCCCTACACCTGCCATCCCCTCCTTGTGGACCTCCCAATATTGAATTCATTACTCAGAGCAGGCTGCAGTGCTTCAGGGGTAAAAATCATAACCATAGTTTTAGCCTCACTGAGGGATTTCTGTGCTTTCAAGAGACAGTTGTGTTCACTTCCCAAAACTGCCTTCAACAAAGAGGCAGTTTACATTATCAACTTCCCCCTATTCAAAGTCAAAAAGGTAGAACCACCATAAGCTGTCTCTGAATAAGGACAAGCTCTAGAAACATACAGCTGTTTATGAGCATCAACCCAAACCTAAGGATATAGTGGAAATACCTGAAGAGACAGTGGTAAAGACAATTATCCTTCAAAAATTAAACAGCAGGTAGAGTGATCAAGATTGTTTGCTGGGCCAACTGGAATCAGACTGAGTCTTAGGCTCATCTGTGTACGTCCTTGTAAAATCCAGTTTTAGCAAAGAACCCTAACTCTGCTTTGCAAACTTCCTCTTCACTTTTGGTATCTCATCAGGGTCTACTGACCCAATACTACTACTTAGCTATTAATTCCCACTTGCCTGTGCTGTGTTCGGATTTGAGTCCAGTTATTCTCATACTACAAAATCCAGTTGCAACGGTCCCCTTACCTATCTCAATGGTCATGTATGAAGTGTTCTTACTGTGCTTTCACAAGCACCACTGAATAATGTAGCCTCCCTAATAAAGTGGCAGACAGTGGCCAACTAGAGAATATGAAGTCATAAAACAGTTGGAATATTCAGCTTAAGATATAGTACTTGTTAAAATATGAATAGAGCTGTATCATAGTAAGAGTATTTTACAGACACTTTAAAGACAAGTTTAAAGGTTATACTAAAACTTAATACAGTGTAGTAGTTTCTAATAGTGTGAGGTGTGGTGGTAGAGATAACTGCCCCTTTCATGAGAAAACTCCACTCCAGGGACGTATTGATGTTCAGAAATGGTTACAGTAGAAATTAACCACAGTAATCGTAAATAACCCCTGAAAAAGTACAGCAGGAAATATAAACGGTTCAAATTCTGATGTCGCGTGTGTTAGCCCTTGGATTCTCCAGGATGAGCTGAGGTCATCTTACTGCTCCTGGGTCCCAGGTGCTCCACATCTGCAGAAACAGAAAGGACCAGCCCTGCCCTCTCCATGTTTGACAGGAAGCATCTGCTGCTCTGAACACTCCCCCAGTATGACATTGGGACTGTGCTTTGAGGAAAACTCAGGCTTCCGACATTTTTAGTCTTTAAGGGACACAGTCTGTAGTGTATCACCTAAGCCTGGGTGTTTGCCACAGCAACTGACAAACCGATTTTGTTTTGGTACAAAAGCAGTGGGTTAACGAAAATTCAGGAGAGCTTGGGATCTCTCTCCTGCTCCATGTCTTCCACCTCAGGAGTTCACAGCGATTTTTATCAGACGCTGTTGCCCTGTCATCTGCAGGTTCTGGGAGACACATAGCTAAGTTGCCAGGACATCCTGGAAGCTGGGAAATGACATATTGGTTATCAGCAAATCAGACGCTTGTATTGAGAAAAGTCAGAAATGATTCCCACCCTCTGAATTCTTCAATTTGTGAAGGAATTTGTTTTCCAAAGGACAAGAAGAACCCATCCCAGTAAGGCAGTGCAAGAACCTGCGAAGCAAAATACATCTGTGGCCCACAGCAGGAAGGAATCGCCTGATTTGATGTTCAAATGGGAGTTGCTCCAGTTTCCCGATACTTGAGTGAAGAACATGTAAGGTGATCTGGAGGCTCAAACTGATAGGAACTGTTGATATTCAGGGACATGGCCACAGAATTCTCTTTGGATTGGCAATACCTGAATCCTGCTCAGCAGGCTTGGTATAGCAACATAATGATAGAGAACTATCAAAATGTTACCTAGGTCTTGCTGTCTCCAAGCTGTACCTGGTGACCTCCTTGGAGGAAAGGAAAGGGCCCTGGAACATGAAGAGTGAGGAGACAGCCATACGGCCAGTTCTGGGATGCATTTGCAGGACTCACAGGTTTGTTCCGTGGGTGAATGTGTGCCATGGTGGTCTGGTGCACCTATCCACCCATTGTCTAGGTGTTGGGCCCCACATGCATTAGTTATTTGTCCTAATATGCTCCTTTTCCCAAATCCCTGATGGTGACCCAGGGCCCCAGTCAATAACGTCCTTATGATCCGCATCCAGTATGTCTTCCCTTGGTAAGACTGAACAGCTCCACCAGAAACATCAGGTGGTAAGAATTCTCATCTGAATCATCCCAAACTCTTTATGACCCCCCATATGGACACACAAACAACACATGTTGGGCAAGCAGGACTCAGGATGACCTTGGTCATACCAGCAGTGGCCTGATCATGGGAATCATCCAACCATAGAAGCAGGCAAAGTCAAAGCCAAGCAAACCTGGGAGCAGCTTCCATTAGGAACCAGCCATGGCATGAGTGATGCTGGGGTGGGTGGTGCTATCACAAACTCTTACAATAAAGTGATAGGAACATGTATCTCTTAGGGCCAGCAGCCTGGACTACCTGCATAAAATTCTCCATGTCCTAGTTAGGGGAGGATTCTCATAAGACACATGTTGGGTGCCAAGTTCATTTCAGTAGCATAGAACAGGGAGCCTGTAACCAAAGGCACAAACAAGCAGCTGTATCAAAATGGGAAGGAAAATTTAAGTGCTGACTGCTAACTGAGGAGTTCAGGTCAAAGAGGAGGTCCTCCAACAATCTAAGATGAGGGAGGGAAAACAAAAATTAGTCCCACTGGGGAATCATGCTTTAAAATATGGTTGTGGTAGAAATTCACGGTTGTCATTCAAACTAGAGGATAACCTCTATACACTGACATGAACTATAAAGTGTACAGGGTTCCCTACAGAAGAGCATTCACTTTCCAACCTAAGTGTCAAAATACCATATTTACCAGTCACAGTAGCAGAGTCAAGGTCAAGATCCTGAAGACCAGATGCCACTCAAGCCTCTACACCTCAACCCAAAGCAGACAGAACTGATGTCCCCACCTTACTGACAAGGCAATCTGCTTTCTCAGGTTGAATCATGAGGACTCATCCGTCCCCAGGTTACAGGAATTCAGGCTCCTCTCCGCTATCCTTCCTCAGCATAGACAACTCCACTCTTCTACTGGAGCAGACTGCACTAGGGAGGTTAACTAAAAGCAGCCAGACAAGTCCACGTAGAAAAAGTAGATGTGTATCTCATGTTTTGGGTGTATGCACACAATCCTCATTATGTTGCTATGCCCTTGTAGGACATCTCATGTACAACTTGAGGTGCAAAGGGAAAAACTTCACTGGCCTACGGCTGCTGAGTGGCAGGCAAGAGGAGAGTGGAGCAGTGCATGCTTTATGCAGAAATCCTGCAAGGTGGCACCCTGCAGTGGTGCAGGCCATTTATGGCAAATTCGAACACAAAACCTTTCAAAAGAGATGCAGTCAAGACCCATCCCTTCAACGGGCAAATGACAAGACTGCAGCCACTGTTATCAGTTTATGCAAACAACATTTTGTCAGTACCATCTAAAATCCTTTATTTGAACAATGCTCCTACTTCCAACGTCAACACTAAATGGACACTGGGAAGCTGCCAAGGCCCTAGGGCTGCAGCTCCAGCTGCTTTGCACTGAGAAGATGACACAGCATGTACATAGGCTCCTGTCCAGGGCTGACCATGCCTCAACTGCCAGCTCAGAGCAAGTCTCATTCTGGGAAAATTTATCAGTAGACTCAAGAGCAGAGCATTTACCTGTTGGAGGTTAATGGTGGCCTCGAAAGATTTTACACAGTAATCCCCAGAACAGGCAGAGGTAAGGATGTAAACCTCAAGAACTTATGAGCATCACTCATGCTTGCTACTTGTTAGCACTCTCCAGTTGCAAGTTCTCAGCTGTGAGATTCAGAGTGGGATTGTTATGCCCATGTGAAGATGTTACTGGTCTCATTCCAAATACCGTTCTGCAAAGAGACAGTTACTCTCTCATATTCATAGAACATGGAAAAAGAAAGTGTTCATCATGAGCTGTGTCTGAAGATTCCAGGAACAGAATAGCTAAGTCATAATCCCTAAGTCTATTTAGTGGAAGACCCCAGTAAGACAGTGGTAACATCACAAGGCACTTAAGTAACGAAGAACAAGTCATGGAAAAGTGAGTGAGAGCAGCTATGTGGACACTGCAAGGAAAAAAAAATGATTCATCACTAGTGCTACCTTGTCATTGTAGGAGTGGTTTAGCTATAAGAAAGTGCTCCTTGAATAATCTGAAAAGGCAGTGAGAATTTGAAGTCTCAAGCGCAGCTCATGCTTTAAGAGGTATAGTTGGTACACCACTACTTTGGGTGCTCACCTACCTAGTTGCTAAGCAACAGCCAATGGTAAGAGCCAGAAAATGGACAGTTTAGACTGAGGCCTCAACAACGCATTTACAGGATGATCCAAAACAAAGCACTCTCATTAGTCCCCAGATGCCATGTGAGTGGAGCCAACAGTGAGGACCATGTTCTGAGGCCAGCAGCAATCTGCTCCCACAATGAACTCCTTGACTGGGATTAATAGATGGTGGTTTTGGAAGAGTGACTTAATGCTTTATCCTAGAAACTACCTCTAGGATAAGCTAGTGTATGTGATCAGGACATTTTTGCTTTAGTAAGAGGGGAGGAAACCTTAGTGGAGAAACCATCCATTTAGCAATCTCTAATGAGCTTCGCAAATAGAGTGCTGTGATTGAAAACGTTTAGGAAGATCAAAGATTTTTTGTAGAAAAATGTAGAAATTTGAGGATCAGTATTATAAAAGTTGGAGGACTAAAGAATCACAAGATATTCAAGATTACAGAACAGCAAAGCAAAACACTGGAAGAGTCAGCTGTCAGTAAAACACATAGATGACACGATCTGGCTCCTTCTTGTATTTCAGAAAATGCTTTGACTAACCTCCACAGAACTGCCAAGTACACAAACAAAGTCATTAGGAACTAAGTGTACAACTAAAACTTATCTGCAAGGTATTCTTTGGGCCCAGAAGACGGTTTACTTGATTCTATCCACCAAAAGGTAGAAACAATCACATGCAAATTATTCCATCTAACAAAAATGAGAGAACTCAATTTTTATCTTCCATGAAGAGCCCACTACATTGACCCAGGCCACTAGAAGCATTTGCAACATCCTCATTCTATACCAGTGATGCTGCTTCACACTACACAGGGGACCATGAGGTCCCTGCAACTCATGAGCTGCGGTCAGCACAGATGCAAGAAGCAGGACACTTCTCTCCAGCACATGCCCCGCCAGTCAAGCCTTTCCAGACAGCTCTGAACCTCCTCAACCCTGCCCCTAGTGGCAGCCATTGTTCTGGCTCTCTGACTACTTTTCACTGGAAAACATCTGCAAGTACAAATCTGAATGGTAAGACCTGGGAAGCAAGGCCAGCAGCTACTTCCACGTCGCAGCTGTGGTTCATGTGGCTTTTGCACTGGAGGGACCAGGCAGACCAAACATTCACACAACATGATGGAAACGATTTCAGAATCATGCCCCTCATATTAACTACCGAGTACCTTCTGCCCAGAGAAGCTGCTATGTTGATCATGAAGCTAGAAGTCTCTTTTTGGGTACTTATGGTAATAATGCAATGTCCTATCATGAAATCTGGTGCAATTATTAGTGATTCATTCTGGAAACATTTCTCTCATCATTAGGGGAAGTTTCTAAGTTATGGCACTATCCATCAAGTTTTCAGGAAAGTTTCCAGGGCACATTTAATCTGTCACTATGTGAAAATACCCACCCAGTACAAGGTGTACTAAGACTTTAGTCCATGTTCTGTACAGTTCAAAGAGACAGAAAGATTCATTCACTAGGGCACCTAGCCGAGTGCCCAAGTTGTTTCCCTACTCTTGGGTTTACTAATTCAACAGAGCCAGAGACATCATTAAACTCACCTGAACCCATCTAAGGACAGGACCTAACAACCCTACACCACATTGCCAGCCAGGCAGGAAAGAATTCACTTTGGGCTCTGAAGACATTCCAGGCAGTGGCCAACACTAGCAGACAAGACATTAACAAGGAGTTGGAAGGACAAACCATGTGCATCAGGCCGCATAGGCCCATTCCTGGGGACAATGCAGACTCAATTTACAGGTGGCCTTCTCACCAGCTTTACTAGAACATGGTTCATCCAAGAGGAAATCTCAAAATGTGACTCACTTTCTCTAACCAACCTATTACCAAATGGAGATTGCCAATAAGGCTGAGAACCATCAGGACACTGAGATGAAGAACCACCTGTAGTCAGGAGAAAGAAGGTACATGCCTGCACTGACCTCATTGATTCCTCAGAGACTCCAGGCATAAAGCAAGATGGGACCCTCCTCACCTTCACTGTCAAAGACCAGATCTCATGCAATAGCCCCATTCTGAAGCTATGGGGCAAGTGGCTCTTCCCGGATGATCTTGTTACACAATAGCCTCTGATGTTGAAATTGAAAAAACTTGGGCACAGATATGAGCACAGAAGCAAAGTTACTCAACCAGAACTTTATTTTTTTTTTTTTTGAGACGGAGTCTCGCTCTGTCACCCAGGCTGGAGTGCAGAGGCACCATCTTGGCTCACTGCAACCTCTGCACCTCCCAAGTTCAAGCAATTCTCCTGCCTCAGCCCCCCAAGTAGCTGGGACTACTGGCGCCCACCACCATGCCCAGCTAATTTTTTGTATTGTTAGTAGAGACAGGGTTTCACTGTGTTAGCCAAGACAGTCTCAATCTCCTGACCTCATGATCTGGCTGCCTCAGCCTCCCATAGTGCAGGGATTACAGGCATCAACCACTGTACCCAGCCTCACTAGAACTTTAAACTTGAGACATCAGACTCTTTGGAAGTGGAAATCATGTCAACAAAGCCCAAAATGTCATCACTGGAAATTGGTAGGAGATAGTCAGAAGCTAATGTGCACATCAGATCCCACACCTTCCTAGTATGACCTAGCACAACCAGGCCTTCCTAGTACTACCCAAGTGGTTGTGGGCAATTGGCCTGCTGCCACAGATGTCAGGTGAAGGCATTCATCACGAACTATGTATGTAAGCAGGAGACCACTCACTGATGGTGTTCCCAGTGACATGTGGACATGGCTGCCACAAAGGCATTGACCACTTCTCAGGAGGTGGACCCTGACACATGTACCACCACTGTCACATTCACAGCCTCATCTGGTAGACAAAGGTACTGAAGACAAGCTGCTTTCATTATGGTACAAAGTTTTTCTATCACCTAAAAGGTGTAAACTACAACAGACTCATTGCTGAGAACAAAGTAGCCCCACCAAGTCTGATGATTGAATCCTCACCAGCTTTACCCCCAAGAGAAACTAAGACGCCCAAGTCCTCAGACTTCACAGCTGGCCAATGAGGTCCGATTGTCATGTAGTTTTTAATAAGTGCAGGATGAAAGGTTTGCACCTTCTGGCAACTCTACTGACCAAAAGTTCATCACAAAACTAGCCCAAAATTTATTCTTATAGCCATGCCCCCCAGGACTTCTTAGCCTTTCTCCCCAGAAAAGCAAAGGCTAATGACTGGACAATATGAATAGCTGATCGTCCCACCTAGAACACTTCACTGCCTCAAAGTTTGGGCCAAAGGTTGGCTCATCTGACAGTGCCACTGCAGACTGACGGTTTCAGAATTGTATCTCATGTCTCCAGCTTTCACCTGTCCACCCACAGAAGGCGCAGTGTTGCCCACGGGAGCACTCTATATTTAGTGGTTCCTAAGCCATCCAATGAAGATGTTAAAGAGGGTGTCTTGCTGTGGTACAAAATTTTATATCACCTAAAGGTATAAACTACAACGGACTCATTGCTGAAGATGAAGTAGCCCCACCGAGTCTGATGATTGAATCCTCACCCGCTTTACTCCCAAGAGAAGCTAAGATAACCAAATCCTCAGACTTCACAGCTGGTCAGTGAGGTCCAGAGCTCTGGTCTCCTAGTATTTAGGTCTTAGCACCCTCAGGTCAATTTTAAGAGTAGCAGAGATGTCATAGCTTCAGAGGACATCCAGGTTCAGTACATAATGACCTTCAACACAAATGGTGGTCACTTTAGCCAGTTAGAAAAGCCAAGTATTTCTCAATAGAACCTATCAGTTTATAAGCTTGGGCAAGAAAGTCACTATAAGAACTCACAGGACCAGGTAGTCATCTAAGGTGCACAATCATTTTTAGAAAACTTATAGAGCAAGAAGGAAATTAAGTTCAAGATAGAGTTGATCGCACCTCAAAGACAAAGCAGCAGATGGTGGCCAGACCAAGAACATGAAGTCAAACATCCATGAAAGCATTCAGCTTAAGATATGGAACCTAGTGGCAATGAGCGCCCCCCACTGCCCACACTGTGGTCTCTAAACACCCTTTCACACGAAAGGGAAGGGACTGGGTTCTTCCAAAAATGCCTGATTCTGGGTCCAGGGCAGAAAATGGTACAGGATGAACTTCAGACACTGTTCTGTGGCAAAAGTCAAGGAAGTTTTAAAGGCAACTAAGGTTGTGTCAAAAGAGGAGTCAAGCTGGGGAAACTTGCCACATTAGATGATCTAGGATACCAGAGATTGGAAGGACAGGTGGATTATAACTGTAAAGGACTGAAACATATATTTACACCCATTATTCATAAACATGTTTTTACATTCCTACAAAATTTAATAGTATTTTCTAATATTAACTTTTTCTGAAATTTTTGAAAGTAATTTAGAGACATAATAACACCTTAACCCAAACACTTTAGTATGAATATCCAAAGAATCAGGAGATTCTCTTATACAACCCAATACCTGGTATGTGGGAAAATATAAAATAACAGGAACATGATTGACACTCCCACCTTAAACAATTAGCAAACTGGAGCAAATATATGAAATAATGTCTTTTAGATATTGGACAACAGTCTGTGCTAGGCTGTGGTTCCTGACAGAAGAGAAACACATAAAAAGCGAGCCTGAAGCTCAGTGTTTCTGGGCTGCAGCAAATGGGTCGAGAAACAGCCACGTTTCCTGAGCTAGGGAAACACTGCAGAGCTTTGGGAAGTAAAGGAGAGAGAATAATGGCTCCTCAAATATATTCATATGCTAATCCTCCAAATCTGTAAATATGCTATTACCTGGCAATGTAAAAAATAAGGTTGAAAGTAAAATGAAGTCTGCTAATCAGCTGTCCTAAATTTGCTACTCGACAGGGGAGAGTATCCTGGATTATCCAGGTGGGTCCATTGTAGCCACCACAGTCTTTATACAAGAGAGAGCAGAGGTGCAGAGATTTAAAGATGCTACACAGTTGGCTTTGAAGCAGGAGAAATGGGGCCATGAACAAAGGAAGCGGGCAGCTTCTAGAAGCTGGAGAAGCCAAGGAAATGGATTCTTCTCCAGAGCCTCCAGGAGGACCACAGACTTACTGCCACCTTGATTTTAGTCCAGTGAGGCCCATTTTCCATCTGACTTCCAGGATTGTAAGAAAATAAATTTGTGTTGTTTTAATACACTAAACTGTGGTGATTTGTTACAGCAGAAATAGAAAACCTAGACCTAGAGATGAGGGATCTCCAGAGATCTGCAGGAGAGATTCCTTGACTCTTTGGCTGAGTACTGATTTGTGCATATAAGTCAATCAGAAAATAAATTTAGAGGCACTTACAGCACTCTACCCAAGGCTGGAGAAAGAAGTAGAACAATTTTCTGAGATCTCATTTAAGGAAGAAATACTTCCTGAATCTCATTTAAGGAAGAAATAATGCAAAATCTTCAAACTTTCTCAAAAACTGAAGAGGAGGAAATGCTCTTCCCAACTGATTTTACGAAGCCAGCATTACCCTGATACCCAAACCTTATAAGAAAACTACAAAGCAATAACTTTTATGAGCTCATGTATGCTCATGTTTCTCATAGTCTGGAGGTTCACAGGCTCTAGACTGTAAGAAACAAATCTGTTCCTTATTAATTATCCAGTTTCAGGTAGTCTGTTATAGCAACATAAAACAGACACTAGAGAATCAACTCATTAAAGGCTGGTAAAGGAAAAAAAGATAGTACTTGTTAAAATGAGATAAATGTGTTAAGTACAGCTGAAGACAAGGAAAAAAGTTCCTATACGTAAAAGCAGAGGAGGGAAGGCTAACAAGTGGAGGAACAAGGGGCTGATGTGTTAAGTCACTCATTCCTCTCATTTTAGCACTATAGAGAAACAAGACTCTCAGGCATTTTGATTCAGGATACCACCCCACGGTCACGGGCATGTGGTTTACATAGGTTCTCAACTGAAACAGCTCATCTTTCTTGAAAGATAAGCAATGGGACCTGCTGATGCCATAGTAGGTCTGACTCCAGAAATCAGTATGGCTTGCAGAAGGCAATGAAACAGTTCCTTTCTGTTAGATTTTTAAAATAATTTCCATTACTATAATCTATCATCCCTACTAACTGGAATGTAGGCATTGATGCAGAATTCTTTGAAGTTCAGGACTTCGTAATTTCTGAGGACTTATACATACCAGAAATATCTAGTGTTGAATTCCTGAGTCAATCTTGAAGTGACTTCAGATGCTCACAAGGGCAGGCAGTGTTAAATTTTATTTTCATTTGTAGACAAATCGTTCACCCAGTAGGACTTAGGGATCAAGAATCGAGTAGAACAATTTCAGATGGAACTCATGGCTTTCAACTGGGGGGGCAGCACATGTGGCAACCACCCAAAGTTAGATGTTTCATGTCATTCTGTCAGTCACCTGTGCCATGATTGTCAGGAAGCTACAAGGCTATACGCCATCCTTCTGCAGCATAAAGTATCAGGGAGATTTTCTAGTTGGACATATCCCTCGATTCATCAAACTCACCACAGGAAGGAAAAGCAGGGATGTTTCCCAGGGAGGATAAGTTTGTGTCAACCTTCTGGAAACCATGTTTGAAGCTCAACCAATGATCAGGGCAGAGAGGAAATGCTTTTGTCAGACACTGGAACTGCCAGTGGGTCAGATTTATACACAGCATTCATGATGCCGGGTCCTTAACCTCAGATTTTCACCACTCAAATGGAGCCCACAGAAGACTGAAATCTTGAGATTCAGAACCATGGATGTGGGAGCCAGAGGCAGAGACCATGGTAACCCATGCCCACCATCGATGGTACTCACACAATCCACATCCATGAAATCTCCCTAGGGGAGAAAATCTCTACCAGAACATGTAGGTGGTGACAAATCTCAGTAGACCATCCTAGTCTATAGATTTAAAATTACCTCCATGTGTGTCCATAATCAACGAGTCTGTCAAAGGTCAAAGCGTGACATAGTTTGTATCAGTGGCCCAGATGGCAGTGATCAAACGGCAGAAGTAGGCAAAGCCCAGGCCAGCATGAGTGGCAGCTGCTTCCACTAGAGGAAGCAGTGAGACATTGGCTAAGCTCCCTCAAATCATGAGCAAGAAAGTGGTGTCAGGAGAGAACAACATCTTTCATCAACAGGGCATTAATGGTCCAAGTAAGACAAGGTACACATACTTCTTACCAGCTCTGAGAATGGTGAGAAGCCTCCCTTATACAACTACACAAAGTATTTCAAGTCCCATTTCTCCAGAAAAAAGAGGGGGGTCATGTGACAATGAAAAGCAGGAGGCAGTGGATATCACTCACAGGTGTAAAGAGCAGAAGCTTCTAGCTTCAGAATAAGGTAGAAGTATGAGGTAGGAAGGTTTCTGCACTACTCTCAAGGTCCAGAAAGCCAGTTGGCTGGGCCTTAGGTCCTGCTCCTTGAGGCATGGAGCTCCAGTACTGAGACACTGGGGCTGCCTCAAGGCCTGTCCTCTGGGCTTGGAACCAAATGTAACTCCTCTGGCTCTCCCATACACTGTGGAGAGAAGGAATGGGGGGAAAGCTGCCCTCAGCAACAGGACACTAGCATAGCCTGGCTCCTTCGGGTATAGTAGTTGTTTAAATGGTACCATTGGAGCTTGAACCAGCAGCAAGAGTTTTTTGTATTCTAACGCTTGGAGTTTTATGGCTCTAGCTACATCTCCCTTGAAATAGAGTTCAGCCATTTGTCAGCACTAGGTATCGTATCACAGCCAACTCAGATTCTTCTAAGGAAAGCAACACTTTTCTTGCCAAGGAGCAAGAACAGTGGTCAATGTGCAAAGTGGAAGGAGGTCATGTGGCTTCCTCCTGAAAGCACTCAAGGTGAGAGGCTGCAGCTGCAGTACTGTGTTCAGACTTAATGGACATGAGGTTAAAAAGGCATTTATATTGGAGCACTGACGCTGCATCTGATGGGGGAAGAGCCTCAGCTAGATTTCTTGAATCATGTTTCCTGTACAACATACAACTTTGCTCAGAACACACTCCTGAGGTTTACCTTCTGTAACATCAGAAAGTCCTGCTCAGTGGATTTTAGCCTCATGCTCGTGGCTACAAGTTTCATGAGCACTATAGCACCCAAGTACCCACTTTGCATGTGGGCTGCAGTAATATCAGACCATTCATTTCCAAATTGGCCACAGTGGGGTCTCAGCACTACCTGAGTATGTATGTGACAGTCTGGTTCCTGGATGCCTGTTCCCAGTATGGGAGTTCTTTGCCTTATGCTTTTACGTTCAACTCCTTCAGCCCTCTGAAGGTTTCCTCCCCCAGGGAGAGAGGTCAACATCCATGCTTCATGTCCACATGATCAGCTTCACACCTGTGGACAGGAGGATGACTGAGGATGCGACTCCAAGTCACAGCCAATCTGCATTACCTTCACAGCCCTACCCGGTAGTTTTAGCCATCTCAGCCCAACGAGCTGATCACAGCCCAAAACTCCTGTACCAGCACACAAGGAAAGCCACCGAGATTTGGGATCCAGGAGAAAAATGTGTTAGGCCTCATGGACAGATTCATGCCATTCCTGGGAGACACAAGCCCACGTAGTGGCATGCTCTGCTTGGATCAGGTCAGGCTCCATCAGAACTGTATCAGGATAAGTGGCACAGAGACGTTGTAGTCAAGCTCTTCCAGGTTGTCAACCCAACCTCCAGAGCAGTTCCAGGCCTTCAGAGAGGAGGTGGCTGTCCTGAGCAGCATAGGGCATGTGAACATTCTGCTCTTGTTGGGGTCCATGACACAGGACAACCTGGCATTTTGACTCAGTGGTGTCAAGGCGGCCTCTACAGCTACCTGCATTGTCCAGGAGACCAAGTTTCAGATGTTCTATTTAATTGACATTGCCTGGCAGGCAGCTCGGGAAGGGACTAGTTGCATGCAGAGATCATCCAGGAGACATAAAATTCCACAATATGTTTCTCCACGAAGGCCTAATGGTGCAAACTGGAGACACTTTGGTTTAGCAAAAGTCACACTGGAGTGGTTCTCAGCAGGTTGAGGCAACCCACAGGCAATGGTCCCAGAGGTGATCTGAATGCAGGGTAAAAACCCACTCCGCTTCCAGGTCCCTGTCAATGCCTATGGCATCTCATTTTATGAGCTGATGGGAGGGGCACTTCCTTTCTTCCACATCAACAACCCAGATCAGATCATCTTCATGATAGGCTGAGGCTACCTCCCCACCCTTCTAGATCTTAGCAAGATACACAAGAACTGCTGGAAAACAATGAGGCTGGTAACGGACTAAAAAAAGCCTCTGAAAAACATGAATTTTCCCTGAAGACAAAATTGCATTGACCAAGATCACTGCAGCATGCATTCTGCATCCTCAGCTCAGAAAGGCTTGCTGTGCTGACAGGCCCCATGCTTCAGAGGGGACCAAAGACCTGAGCTGAGGTCTCATGAGCTGAGGTCAGCACAGCTGCGAGCAGAGAAAGAACATTTCTCACCTCACAGACACAGTAAGGTGTTTCCACAGCAGTGCCCTTCCCTAGCAGCACCCATTGTTCAAGTTTTCTGACCACCTCCACCAGAAAGCATTTTTAAGTATGTATCTGGAAGAAAGCTAGGCCCTGAAGCAAAAAACCAGCAGCTGCTTCCACATCACAAGAGCACTCCGGCTCATGCTCTTACTCCACGGCAGCCAGAGAGGCCCAGCATGAAGACATGCTGATGGGGATGACTTGAGAATTCTGTCCTACGAAGAATCATGAGCCCTTTCTGCCCAGAGAAAGAGCAATTGTTAGCCATAGAGCTGTAAGCTTCTCTTTCAGTGTGTCTGCTATGAATGAAACATTCTCAAGTCTGGGGACAGTACTGATTATTCATACTGTCATTTTCTTGATCTGGATGAATTATGAAGCTGCTGCTCCAAAACCACGGAGTTTCCCTGAAGTTTTCAGAACAGTCGAAACATGGAAACACCTACTTTACAAACTATACTGACATTGATGAGACTCGAAGTTCTGCTGAATAGTCCAGGAGAAAATAAACAGTTACAGAAAAGAGCCATTCATTGAGGTTACTAGGACAGTGCCTAAATTATTTCCCCACTCAGATTAAACAAACGAACAAGGCCAGAACAGTCAAACTCACCAGATCCCACACAGAAACAGGACCCAACATAGCCAATGAACTACATCTCCAGCTGAGTTACAGGAAACTCATTACAAGCTCTCTAGACATTCCAGTATCCAGTATCAGAAGATAAGCCGTAAACACAAAGCAGGAAAGTTAAACCACGTGTTTCTGGCTTCAAGCACAGGTCCAGTGCAGGGCCTCTTCCCTAAGGTACATCATCCTGATGGACTGTTCCAGAAGCACAGGAGTGGGGCCAGAGAAATGCAAACGCATCGAGGTGTATTCAGAGGAGAAGCAGCACCTTCAGAGGTCCACGTATGTATGTGCTTTTTTACTCAAAGCTGTCGACCCACCTAGAGTACAGAAGAGAGGCCCTTCTACCTATGGATTGATGGATCAAGGCAAGGTCTAGAGCAGGTACAATGTGTCTGGGAAGCCATGGATTAGGGCCAAGCTCAGTCCACTGATACACATGAATAAGAAAAGCCAAGTCCTCAAACCCATCTGGAGTACAGTTTTGAGCTTCTACACAGCAGCATACCTCGCCTCTTCCCTTCTCCATTATTCCCAAGTCCAACTCAGTGATTTGAAGCTCAGCACACTCACGGAAATGTGCAGAACACATTAGGAAGTCCACACCTGAGAACCCAGAGTGTGCAATCTGTAGGAAGACAACCTGCATGGGCTAAAATCACCATCAGTGTCTGAAGTCAACATCTTGTGGACATTTTCAGAAGCAGAAATTTCTTCCAGAGCATCAGGAAGGTGGAAAACCTCACTGGACAATCTGAAATACTTCGACAGAAATGAACTCATTTTAACACAAAGATCTTCAGACACACAAGCTAAAGGGCAACCTACTACACTTAGGTTCACAGAATGAGAAGCATAAAACCCATGTAGACCTCCTCTGTGGGCATGGGAGACAGCCTTGGAAGCCTTTGCCTTGGTGGGTCAGTGCAGTGTCCAGTCTAATGCCACACCTGATTAGACCCTGCAAGGCAACACAGATGATTTCAAATATGTCTCATTTCCTGATTCAGTCCTCAGAGGACCCAAGGGGAAGGGGTTCTCATGGGTCACTATAATCTATGAGGCTGAAGTTGAAATATCACAGGCAGAATTAAAGTTACCTTTTTTTTTTTTGAGACAGTCTTACTCTGTTCACCAGGTGCCAGGCTGGAGTGCAGTGGCACGACCTCGGCTCACTGCAACCTCCGCCTCCCGGGTTCAAGCAATTCTCCTGCCTCAGCCTCCCAAGTAGCTGGGACTACAGGCA
>CAUYLG010015570.1:0-100604 GCA_963573385.1 Cacajao melanocephalus | reverse complement strand
AGGCCCTGCTTGCCTGGGGATCACCTGCAGCTGCTGCAGAACAGTAAGGGTTGCTGCCAGTTTCTTCTTCTGCTATCTTTGTCCCAGAAGGATACCTGCCAGATGTCAGTCTGAGCTCTCCTTTATGAGGTGACTCTTTGGATATACAGGGATCAGAGAGCTGCTTGAGGAGACAGTCTGTCCTTTATAGGAGCTCATGTGCTGAGCTGTGAGCTCCGTTGTTAATTCAGAGCTGCTGGGCAGGTACGTTTAAGTCTGCTGCAGCAGAACTCATAAATCCCCCTTTTTTTTTTCTCCCAGGTGCTCTGTCCCAGGGATTTAGGGCTTTGTTTATGAGTTTCTGTTGTCCTTCTGCCTTTTCTCAGGGCTGCCCTGCCCTGCCAGGAGGCAGCCTAGTCACTGTCTGCCTACAGAGGCTTTGCTGAGCAGCTATGGGCTCCACCCAGCTGCCGTGTGAACTTCCCTGCAGTCCTGTTTATACGGATATAGTTAGAACTGCCTCGGCAATGGTGGCCCACCTCTGTAATAGTGGACTCTCTCTGTAATGGCAGGCTGCCTAGGCAATGGCGGGCTGCTTCAACAATGGCGGACTACCTCCGTAGTGGTGGACTGCCTCAGTAATGGCGGACGCCCCTCCCCCACAGAGCTGGACCGTCCCAGGTTCAGCTGTGCTTTCTGTGAAACTCTCAATCCAGAGCGTTTCAGATTGCTGTTTTTTTGTGGGGGTGGGACCAGCTGAGCCTGATCACCTGGCTTCCTGCCTCAGAGTGAACAGTCGACTGTCTCCCAGGTGTTCCAGTTGCCTGCTGAAAAGGCACCAGGATCTGTGTGATTTCCCGTGCGGCGACCCACTGCATCTGCGCCGGCTGAAACAGTCGTGCTGAGATTTGTGGTGCTTTTTTGCCCGTGACTCTTCTGGCCTGGCTCCCTGTTTCAGTCCCTTTTTCTATCAGTTGAATGGGCAATTCTGTCTTCCCGTAGCTCCAATCGCCAGCTAAAACAGTGCCCGCAGAGAACTGTCGTGCCAGGGCACCGGCCAAGACAGCCGCACAGGCTGAAACAGCTGTGCTGGGGCGCTGGCCAAAACAGCCGTGCAGGCCGAAACAGCCACACTGGCGACTCGTGGGGCTCCTCCACCTGGGATTATCCTGGTCTGTGGGCAATAAAAATCTATCTGGAAATGTGGCGTCCACTCACCCTCCGTACTTTCGCTGAGAGCTGCAATCCTGAGCTGCTCCTAATCAGCCATCTTGGATCCCCTCAGCTATTTTTTTTTTAATTGTACTTTAGGTTCTGGGGTATATATGCAGATCATGCAGGATTGTTACATAGGTACATACCTGGCAAGGTGGTTTGCTGCCTTCATCTCCCTATCACCTATATCTGGTATTTCTCCCCTTGTTATCCCTCCCTGCCCTCCCCATCCCCTGCTGTCCCTCCCCTAACCCCCCAACTGACTGCAGTGTGTTATGCTCCCCTCTCTGTGTCCACGTGTTCTAATTGTTCAACACCTGCCTATGAGTGATAACATGCAGTGTTTGGTTTTCTGTTCTTGTGTAAGTTTGCTGAGAATAATGGTTTCCAGATTCATCCATGTCCCTATGAAGGACACGAACTCATCATTTTTTATGTCTATGTAGTATTCCATGGTGTATATGTGCCACATTTTCTTTATCCAGTCTATCATCGATGGGCATTTGGGTTGGTTCCAGGTCTTTGCTATTGTAAACAGTGCCGCAGTGAACATACATGTGCATGTGTCTTTATAATAGAACAATTTATAATTCTTTGGGTATATACCCTGTAATGGGATTGTAAACAGCTGTTTTTAAGGGTGTTACCTGTCACCAAAAATAGAAGAATCTGATGGAACACAATAAATTAAAAATAAATTTATTCTTAATATAACTGAATAAAGTAATCACAAAACCTTTTTAGTGGAAACATTCTGGATCACAAAACAAGCATAAACTTTTGCTGGCGATTCCATTTTTTAAACCTTAGCTACACACAGATACACACATACACACACACACACACACACACACACACAATCAAATGTTAGAGTAACGATTCCCTTCACAAGCTCTATGGCTGTTATTAATCTGATAGGATTAAAATTTAGCAAAACAAGTTTCTTTACACAATTTCAGGTGTATTTTAAATTAGAACTTGATATGGGAATAAATTGCCCATTTCCAACTTCAATATCACTATAGAATCCTCATCTCAAAATTCCTCACCACTTGCTAAATATCCATACATAAATGTGTTTCAATTTCTCATACACCTCAAATACACACAGAGACATACACACTCATATATACATCTATAATTATATATACATTATATACATGGATGTTTGTGTGTGTGTATACACACACACACACACACATATTATTTTCTATTATTTCTCTATCTTAACATCTTATTCTCTCTAATATGGCATAATGGAGCCAGCATAAAATCTGGGATAAAATCCAAATTCTGCCACATCCTAATTGTTTGACTTTAAGCAAGTTTCTTAACCTTTAAACGCCTTACCTTCCATAATGGTTCAAATGGAAGAGTAACACTGAATTACTGTGCAAATTAGAATGTGTACAGTATCTACTATAAGACAGAAACATGTTCTCATTAAGAGGCAACTTGTTACCTCTGTTGCTATTGTTATCCCTCCCCAAACATGCTCTTTCTCTTGAATTGCCTTTTCATGAGTAGTATCATTACCATTCACCTTATCCATTAGCTCAAAACCTTAAAATTATCTAAGATATTCCTCCTTCACATGGAATAAAAGGCAAAGTGCTATAAATTCTTCCCTTGGAATGTATCATGAATATTTTCCCAATACTACCATCTCCTATGTCATTGTTGCCATACTGTCTTCAATGTGAACTGCCATAAGTACTCTGATAGTGTCCTTCCCTGCAGTTTTGCTACACTTAACACTCTCTACACATTAAGACCGGAGAAGAGTATAGCTTTCCTTTTGTCAATCTACTGATACAAACTCTTTGTGATTCCCTAGTAGCCTAAACACACGAACCCAAATCCAAAATCCCTGATGATTTGAACCCAATATACCTTGAAGCCCCATTTAAAAAATATCCTTTTTCAGTCATCCAAACAAACATTTATTGAGTGGACATGATGCTCAAAGTACCATTTCCGGCCATAGGAATACAACTGTGAACAATGTGGTCATGTTCCTTTCTAGTGATAGATAACATCATTAAACGACTAATCTTTAATTCTATATGTCATAAGTACTAGATATAAATAAGTATAGAGTAGGTACTGACAATATCTGAGAATCTGGGAATGCCTCCCTGAGGGAGTGATATTTGAACTAAAATTTAAAGAGAGTTGTGGGAGTTGAGAGGATACAATGGGGGAAGTGCAATTCTAGCAGAGAAAATGGCACAGTATGTAGGACACACACACCCTATGCTTCAAGTCAAATGAATTATTGATATGTTTGAAATCTGTATTATTCTCCACCCAAACTTTGTGTATCTTTTCTTTTCACTTGGAATGTTAAATATACTGAATACACTGCTATGCAAGCTAAATTACTTCCAGAAAAAAAGCTTTGTTTATGAAGTAAATGCTTTCCTGAAAAATTCCTTTTAACCATATAAGCAAACGATGACTTGATGTGATACTATGTATTACTGTACTAAAATAATAAAAATCAACTTGCTCTATAGTAGAAATATTAATGATTCATGAGATTTTTCTGCTAAGGAACATTTTTCTTCATTTCAAATATTCATCATCTAATTGTAACATAACATTCATTCAGTTCAGAATATATTTGCATTTCTTTGCTAAAAAATAATGGTCCATTAGTATTCTGTACTGCCTTTAGGAAATTATTGGTGTATGATTCTGTCAAGAGATTGAACCTCAATAAGCAACTTTGATATCTGAAATTGCTTTGAGGGAAACATTTTTAATGCCATCAGATATCTTCTCCCAATAAATTCTTCGACCTTTATCAAAATAAAACTACATTTTCTATTGCCAACATGACAAAGACAAGAAAGATTAGGTTTTAAAAAAAAGAGTGCATGTGTTTTTTTTTAAACAGAGCCACTCTAAATCTATTAACCATTGGACAATGATGAATTAGGGTTACATATAAGCATACTTAAGCAGCAACCATTATCTACATTAGTCACCTATCTTAGAATTTCTAGGGTCAGGCAGTCTTACAAAAACAAGTGTAGTGTAGTAAGACTCATTCCAAAACCTTTACAAAATTATTATTTTCACTTTTCAAATGAAAATGTTTTCTTTTATAAATGAAAAGATAGTGTTGAACCCAACACTGATGACAATTTCAGCCTTCTTGAAATTCTTTCCTCTTCTGCTTTTGTGACACTGTACTTCATGCTTTAGTATGTAAATCTCATTTTCCTCTTCTATATATCTAGTAGAAATGTATTAAATATGTGTTGACCTATAAAATAAAGGAAGTGACACGGAATCCTAAGATTCCACATATTACTAACATCAAATTATTTTCCTTGTTGTCATCGTTAAAATCGTAACAAACAAGGAATATGTATTCAGGCTGGGTTGAGAACGGCAAAAGGTACCAGTGATTCTCCGATCAAAAAACAAAAGTCCCTTGAAGGAGGTGAGATTTGGAGTTTGGGGGAGAAAGGCTTCTTTTCAAGTCAGAGAACCAATAAAATTATGCGCAAATAACAACATTCTGAGTTGTCCTTTTTTAATGGTTACTATCTGAGCCACACATTCTTAGACTGCGCAAAATGAAGGGCTAATTAGGGGTATTTATTTGTTTGTTTTATTTTATTTTTTGTTTGTTTGTTTGTTTTAAATAAGAATATTTCCTTGTAGTTGATATAGAGTTGGCAGAATTGATTATATTAGCCTGGTTAAAATACAATACTCCAAATTTCACAAGTGGTCAAAAGAATAAACAAGAATTTTAAAATGCAACTGCACAAAATAAATTCAGAATAAGTTGATACAGATTTTTTTAAAGCCACACTTGTATTTTAAGAATTCAACAGCAAATTTCTGTGTTACATCTTTGTGAAAGAACAGATTGAGGGCTTTTGGTGAGTTTGTAAATTTGTGAAGGGGAATAAACCAGTTTTTACTATAACCAGAGAAAAGTTTGTTAAAAACAAAAAGCTGTTACTGCTGTAACTCATAATATTTAAGGAAAATTTTTTAAATTCTAAATAAAAAGGATTATATTTTATAAAATTTAAGCATGAATAGGAAGTAAAGGGACTATCATTAATCATTTTAAATCAATATTATTGAGAAAGTTTTTCAGCAATTCAGTATTTTCTTAAAGGATTGGGTTAATCATCTGAGTAAGGTTCAGAATCAAGTTAAATACAATGCTTGAAAAATGGAAATGTTTATAAAAAGGAAATAAGGAGGTTAATGAAATTGTCTAAGTTTAAAAATTATGGAACTGACATAGGTTGGCTATAAATTATCAGGAACCAACGCTATATGAACATTTTCATGTTTCTGCATGGTCAGGGCTTTCCAGAAAGGAAAACTGGAAGCTCACAATACACACTTTTAAGGAGACCTACATATATCCCCCCAGAGCCATTAATTTATGTTTCAAGGAATAATAAACCTAGTGACTTTAACTTCCTCTCCTCAAAGAATAAATTCAACAGATAGAAAAGAGTTACATATATGACAGTTATTAATCTGTATCAATATTTACTTAAAATGTGAATGGTCAAAATACACCAAAAATAGAGACGGTAAGAATAAATGAGAAAACAAGACTGAACTTTATGTTGTTTATAAGAAACCAGTTTAAGTATCAAAGACTGATAGGTTAAAAATAAAAGAATAAAGAATGATATATTATTTTTAAATAATAAATGATAATTATTTTTTAAAAAGATAGCTGGATTCTCTATATCAATGTCAGATAGACTTCAGATTAAGAAAAGTATCAATGATAAAGGACACTACCTAATAAAAAAGTGTAAATTCAAGTAGACATAACATCTTAAATATTTAAGCACCTAATAAAAGAGTATCAAAATCCATGAGGCAAAAACTGACAGGCATGAAAAGAAAAATAGGTAAATCCACTATTAAAGTTGGAGATTTCAACCCCTTCTTTCAATATTTGATAGATCAAGGAGGCAGAAAATCTGTGAGGATACAGTTGAACTGAACAGCATCATCAATTAACTTGATATATTCGACATTTATAGAGTACTCTATCCAACAACGCAGAAAACACATTCTTCTCCAGTTCACATGGAACATTCACCAATATAGACCACATTCTGGGCCATAAAGCACACTTTAACAAATATAAAGAAACAGAAATAACATGTAGTATGCTTTTAGACCACAATGGAATTAAACAAAAATTCAGTAAGAGAAAGTTTGAAAATCTCCAAATCTTTGAAAATTAAACATACTCCAAATAAATCATGGATCAAGGAGAATTCTCAAGAGAAGTTCTAGAATACTTCTGAATGAAAATGAAGATACAACTGACCAAAATTTATAGGATGCAGTGAACACAGTGCTTAAAGGAAATTTATAGTATTAGGTACATGTATTGGAAAAGAAGAAAGATCTCCAACTCTAAGCTTTCACACTAGGAAACCAGAGAAAGAACAACACTTTATATCTAAAACAAAAAGAAGAAAATAAGCATCAAAATTTATAGCAGAAATCAGTGAAACTGAAAGAAAGAAAATAGAAAAAAAAATATCAAAAGCTGGAAGCTGGTTCTTCTCTGGAAAGATCAATAAAACTGACAAAACACTAGCCATGCTAGCCAAGAAAAAAAATGAGAGAAACAAAAATTGCCAATATCAAAAGGAAAATATTGATCCCACAGTTATTAGATGGCAATAAAGCGACCGTATAAATAATTCTATAGTCAATAGTTGGATAAATTACATTAAATAAACCAGTTCCTTGAAAGACACAAAATACACATACTCATACAAGGAGAAACAGATAATCTAAACAGGTCTATATCTATTAAATACAAGGAATTAATTACTAATAACCTTCTAATAACAAAAGAACAAGGACCTGATTGTTTCACCAGGAAATTCTACCAAACATTTAAGGAAGAAATATTAAGCTACCAATATGTTTCATAAAACAGAAATAAAGAAAATTGTTCCTATATTTTTCTAAGAGGCCAGTATTAGTACCAAACCCAGATAGACATTACAACAAATAAAAGCCATAAATACCTCTCATAAATGTATATGCATAAATCTTCAATGAACTATTAACAAATTTAATCCAACAAAGCATAAAAAATTACATACATCATGAACAAATGGGATTTATGCCAGGTATGCAATACTGGTTCGATACTTAAAACATCAGTTAGATTGGCCACAGTGGCTCATGTCTGGAAACCCAACAGTTTGGGAGGCCGAGGTAGACGCATCACTTCAGGTCAGGAGTTTGAGACAAGCCTGATCAACATGGCAAAACCCCGTCTCTACTAAAAATACAAAAATTAGCTGGGTGTGGTGATGTATTCTGTAATCCCAGATACTAGGGAGGCTGAGGCATGAGAATTGCTTGAACCTGGGAGGGAGAGGTTACAGTGAGCTGAGATCATGCCACTGCACTCCAGCCTGGGTGACAAAGTGAGACTCTGTCACAAAAAATAAAAATAATAAAGAAAAATCATATTATCGTATGAATTCATGTGAAAAAAAAAGCATTTGGCAAAATCCAGCACTCATTCATAATAAAAACTGTCAGAAAATTTGGAATAAAAATGGACTTTCCCAACATGACAAAGAATATCCACAAAAAATTTACAGCTAACATCATACTTAATGGTAAAAAAAAACTGGTTACTTTTCCTCAGAGTATCATCAAGGCTATTTTTCACAACTAAGGTTCATGTTTGTAACATGAAAAATAATATTCATTTCACTCTCTACACTTTTTAACTTTAGTTTACTTGAAACAACTCTAACATTGATTATCATGCAAAATAAATATAAATCTAATTTTGGGTGGATATATTAGACTTACATTGCAGACTTAGACTGTAAGCTTCAGAGTATGATATGACTTTGTCTTCTGATACATAATAGATACTCAAGAAATAAAAGAATGAAAGATTATAAAATATCTTAATTTATTTATCAGTTTAAGTCAAATTATTTACCTAAATAGCTTGGATAGATACATATGTCTAATTAGCATCTATTAATTTTTCTAAAAATACTTTGCTAGCTGGGGAAATAATTAATATTTTCTCTATTTGTATTTGCTCTTTTCTTTTGAGTCACTCAAACCATATTTTACTCAATAATCCAACCAATTAATTCCTTCTTAAAGCTTATTTCACTTTTACGTCATCCAGTCAATATAAAATTTCTCACCATGGCCCAAGTTTTCTATTACCTCATTACATCTCTGACTTGATCTCCTACCACACTCTCCACTTACTGTGACAATCCAAATGTACTTTTGACTAAGAGCCTTTGTCCTAGCAGTTCCTTCATCCTGAAATTCCTATCCCAGACAACTTCATGGTTTCTTCCTTCGCTGATATGGTTTGGCTATGTCCCCACCCAAATCTCATCCTGAATTGTAGTCCCCATAATCCTGATATGTCTAGGGAGAGACCTCATGGGAGGTGATTGGATCATCGGGGTGGTTTCCCCTATCCTGTTCTTGTGATAATAAGTTCTTATGAGATCTAATGGTTTTATAAGTGGCCCTTTTCCCTTCACTCCTCACTTTTCTCTCTCTTTCCACCATGTGAAGAAGGTCATGGCTTCCTGTTTGCCTTCCATCATGATTGTAAGATTCCTGAGGCCTCTGTAGCCATGTGGAACTGTGAGTCAATTAAACGTCTTACCTTTATAAACTACCCAGTCTTGGGCATTTCTTTATGGCAGTGTGAGAATGTCCAGACTAATACTTGCCTTCTTTCAGTTTTCACTCAAGTGTTAATTTTTTTCAGTCAGAGGCCCTCTTTATCTTACTGAGAATTATATCTCATACATGCATACTTCCTACTGCCCTTCTGTGTTTTTATTTTTCTATATACCATCTTTAATATTCTATCACCCTTTCCTCCACTGAACTGTAAACTCCATCAAGGTAGAGGTTTTTGCAATTGTTCTTTAAATATGAAATAAATTGTTGTGATTTCAAGAATTAGTATAAACATATGTAAATGACTACTTATAAGTACATATTTTGGTAGTTATTAGAGAAATACAAATTCATTTAAAATGTCCTAATTCAGAAATATATAATAGAGAGTTGAACCTCTTCTGAATCTCTCATCATTCTATTCCCACCCCAATTTTAGGAAAATCATTGTTAAATATTTGGTGGATTTTCTTCTGTATACATTTACAAAGAAAAGAATCATACTGTGATTCATTTTGTTCTCTTTATGGTAAATTCCCTAGCAAAAGGGTAAACTTTTTTTAGCATTCACTTATTTTTATTATAAACAATACATTCACAAATTCACTGAGATGAAGGTCCACAGCAAATATACGATACTTTTTTAATATCCTTTTAACTAGATGCACTTATTTCTCATTACTGTCTAGGAAATGTGATCCACAAACCTGAAAATAAGTATATACAATACTTTAAAATTACAGATTAGTAGTGATAATAATGCATAGAAAATAATGCTTTTTTACTGAGTTTTAAAGATCAAGCAAAATCTACTGAATTTTAATAATAAAATGTGTTTATCTTAGAGATTATGGAAGAAAAATATAATGGGAAAAATTATCTGAAACTAAATGTAAGAAAAAACATAAACTTCAAAGAAGTAACAGATACTTCAAAGCAAATCAAAAGAGAATCTTAAGTCAACATACCATAAAAGTCTCTCTCAAATTATTGAATTCCTTAGAACAATTTTAATTCTCTACCTTACAACATATGATTTTACTTAAGTGGTAACTATTAAAATTGTTATTTGAATGCATACATACATGTTGAAATATTATGGAAAATTCTGATATTTCTCTATTGCATATGTTTGTTTTACACTTTTTTCTCTATTGGTCTTCCAAATTTAATGCAATAGAATAACTCATTGGGTTTAAATCTTGTATTCTTTCAACCTTTAAGATAATTTAATTTGGTGATAAAATGTTAATTAAAAGGAATCATGAATTTGTAGAAGCTGTAGGGCTTGAAGGATCTTTATAGATATAACAAATGTCCCCATTTTATGAACAAGGAAACTGCGGCTAAGAGGTACAACTGAGCAATAACATAGAAATTTAAAATGTGACTTCTTTTATGTTAACATTTAAATTATCACTCATTTCTAACCTTAAGAATATGATGATAATAATAATCTATTGAGCCAGATATTAAGCTATGGCCTGTCAGATTCACAACCACTTTCTCTACTTTGCTCAGTGACACTATGGCTGACACTCAGACTTGAAGGTCATATAAGTACCCACTGTGAGAAATATGCTTACAATGAATAGCAGTTGTTTTGAGCTCTACACAGTATTTCATTATATATACCATTCCAACTAAGAATGCTAGAAATTTTAATCTGGATATTCAGACCAATTTTATATGTCATTTTTTCCATCTCCTCCATTTACGGTATGGCCTTGAGCTTCCATATTCTTCTCAAAATTCACTTCATAATTCTTTATTTATGATTAAACAATTTAATTTTTATAAATCTCCTAGAGTAGTGCTTGGTTACTGTACCATACTAATTATACAGTAAACAGCTATTATTAATGTTTCTATGAGGATACTGATGCTTGAATTTAACAGCAAGATAGGAAATTCTAATATTCTGCATCTTCAATAGGAGTTTGTAGAAAATAACTATAACTGTAGGTCTATTTTGTAACGGAGAAAGAGGGAAGGCTATAGGTAACATATATATATATATAGTATACATATACACATAAATAATATATATGGTTATATATCACATACATATATACACGTGATTTTATTCATTAGTTTATATTTTAACTTTTTTCATAATTTAAATATAATTCAATTATTTAGAAAAACCACACAGAAGTGTCTTAAAATACACATATGTATGCATTATATGAATATGTTATATAATATTTTACCCATACAACATATGCATATAGGTAGCTCATAATAAATTCCAATGTTAAGATATTTGGTTAGTTGTCGATTGTCTTACCTAGTCCTGATAACATAATCTATTATATCATGTGTAATCAGAAGTTGCTTTATTTGGCTAAGCTATTGTTTCTTTTTAGGAGCAGGAAAAGAAATGCAAGCTTAGAAAAGAAAGGAAGGACAGGAATTTTATCTACATCTTCCTAAACACTACATGTAGAAGGAAGAAGTGCCTTGTAGATATGTGGTAGATGCCAATGACACTCTGTTTGTATCAAAAATATGTGACTGGACCGGGCATGATGGCTCATACCTGTAATTAAAAAAAAAAAAAAGGAAAGAAAATATATGACTGAAGCTTACCCTGCTACTTTGGGAGGCCAAGGCAGGAGAATCACTTCAGGTCAGGAGTTTGAGACCAGCCTAGCCAACATGGCGAAACCTCATCTCTACTAAAAATACAAAAATTAGCAGGGCATGGTGGCATGTGCCTGTAATCTCAACTACTCAGGAGGCTGAGGCAGGAGAATCACTTGGACCTAGGAGGCAGTTGTAGTGAGCCGAGATCATGCCACTACACTCTAGTCTGGGTGACAGAGCAAGACTGTCTCAAAAACAACAACAACAAAAGAAAGAAAGAAAGAAAATATGTGACTGAAGCTTACCTTGCTACTTGTATTTCACCTAAAGAAGAGGTCTTGCTAAAGGTTAAACCAGCAGCCCTCAACCACTTTGGCACCAGGGATCAGTTTCATAGAAGACAATTTTTCCACAGATAGTGAGGAGGAGGGCAAGAGGAGGGTTTCAGGATGAAACTGTTTCACCTCAGACCATCAGGCATTAGATTCTCATAAGAAGTGCACAACCTAGATCCCTCACTCCCTGGCATGTACAATTCACAATAGGATTCCTGCTCCTAAGTGAATCTAATGCCACTGCTCATCTGATAGGAGGCAGAGCTCAGGCAGTAATGCTCGCTCATCCACTGCACACCTTTGCTGTGTGGCCCGGTTCCTAACAGGCCACATACTGGTACGGGTCTGTAGTCTGAGGTTTGGGGACTCCTCAGTTAAGCCACGAGTAATAAAAAAGCACTTCCTGTCCTCATTTTTTCCCTTAGTTTTGAAGAATAGATAAAACATACACTACTATGAGTTATAGAAAGTACTTGTTGAAAATGATATAGAAAAGATAGTAGTAGAAAGTTTCATTTATTAAAAAGTTTTCATAAGGGTGTCTCACAGCAAAAATCAGTTAGAATGAGATTACTGCTATTACCTAGAAGTTTCTTGAACTCTGAGGGAAACTCATAGGTTGAGAGTGAGGTATGAAAATTCTGCCTTCCCTGGAATGTAGGAAACAGCAGAAGTTCCAACGATAACTTTTAGCAAGAAGACAGAGTGTCGTGATGTGATAAAATGGAGGAGGGGGGCATGGTGGCATGCACCTGTGGTCCCAGCTACTTGGGAGGCTGAGGTAGGAAGATGGCTTGAGCCAGGGAGGTGGAGGTTGCAGTGAGCCAAGATCATGCCACTGCACTCCAGCCTGGGCAACATAACCAGACTGTCAAAAAAAAAAAAAAGTGGCTTAATCTAGGCAATGAACAAACATTAATGGGAGGAAGCCAGAAAGATAATTTTTGTAGCTGACATGAATATAAAACTTTGGGAAGGTCTTACAGAGGATTTCTGGAGTAATTTGTGCATGTCATGGCATAATCTAGGAAAAAGTATACCTTATTATTTAAGATCATTAGACGTGGATTTAAAAAATGTTATTCTCTATAGAGTTGGAGTCACATAGCCATTATTTCTGGGTTATGTATAAACTAACCCAAATTACTTAAACAGTTAGATGAAGGAAATTCCTGAAAGCTGAAGTCAACTTGGAAAGCTTCACAAAGGTGACCTTTGATCTATAGAAGAAAGGCTGAGTAATATTTGACCAAGTGAGGATAGAAATTGCTATCCTACTCATGGGGAATACTGCAAATGAAAACAAATTAAAGTTTTATGTGATGAAATTGTGTGAACTATTATACTTCAAACTTTCATGAATGTAGTGATATAAAATATGAGACAAAAAAGTTAGTTTCTGCCATCTCTTAGAAAGCCTTGAATTTCAGCCATCAGAATTTCAGATGGTGGGCAAGAGACTCTCACAACAAAGGCTATTCTTTAGGAATGGGGTCTAACGGCAATATGCAGAAAGGAAAGCAGAAATAAAGAGATTGTATAGCACAGACAACAATACCAGCAAGAAAAATTAAATGTCCAAATAGGGTGATAATACGAAGTGAAAAGCAAAATGAAAAGTTTAAAATATTTTTAACATAACAGTTATCTAAATATTGAAAATAGTATGATATTACCCAAATTTCAAATGGCATGATGTTTCATAATTGAAAAACAGTAACAGTGAAAAAAGAGTTAAATTTAATTTAATTAAAACTATCATTGTATTATTTGTTTTCACCTAAGTATTTATGGTAAAAAACAGTTGATGTATGCTAAACAGTGCCTAAGAAATGGCTCTATAATAGTGTTTGCCCTAAGCACATAAATTCATTCTACTTTTTTTCTTTCATTTGCATGCAACCATGAAGCTTTCTGATATAAGCTATGGTCCATTGTTTTGTTACTATAATTCCAATATTAGATGTTCAATACATGATGAGTGAATAAATGGATAAATCCTACCAGCTGTTAATCATCAAATTTATTTTGATAATTTGTAATAACAAGGTTCATAAAATTAGAAGGATGTAGAATATAACCAATAGAGATGGCAGAGTGATAAGGACTGAGGTTGCTGGCTTTGGAGACAGAGGAAAGAGTGGGGGCACAAACCAAGGAATGCAGGCAGCCACTAGAAACTGGAGAAGGTAAGGAAGCAAATTCCCCTGGAGCCTGCAAAAGGAACTCAGCCCTCTGTCACCTTGATTTTAACACACTGAGACCCAGTTTGGACTATGGATCTCCAGAACTATAAGAACAAATTTGTGTTGTTTCAAGCCACTCAATTTGTGATATTTTATTATAGCAATGGGAAACTAATACAGATTTTGGTACCTGGAAGTGGGATGCTGATGTAACAAATGCCTAAAAATGAGAAACTAGACAGTGTGTAGAGGTTAGAATTCAAGGAGCATGCCAGAAGTTTTTTTTTTTTAAATCATTTGATCCTTTTAAAACATTATCAATTATGTCATTCTAGTTTTATTATTGGTTATTCTAAGTAAATATAATTTTAATGTTAGAAAAAACATTTTATCTCTCCTAACAAACGGGTATTTTAAGATTTTTATAAATTAAAAACAGGTTAATATATTATGTTTTTATGATGTGTGCTGGAAAGCTCATAGTTAAATTTTTATTCAGTTAGAGTAACCATCTTAGCCTTGATTTTTGTAGAAAAACTATGTTCTCTTTCCATTAACGGGCTGTTGTTTTATTCTTAATTTAATGGCCCTATTATCCTTGGTCATTTATATGTAAATCACAGAAAATCTTTTCTGGAAGTAGGAAGGCGGAGGAGAGGAAAACTAACAGATTCAGCACCTACACTTTGTTCCAGAAACAAAATGATTAAAATGTCTTTGCAGAACAGCTATTATTCCTCAGTCTATAAATTAGAAAGCCTCCACAAAGGCTCAGTACCCTACCCGTGACTGTGCACTCAGTAGTCTGCACTAGGACTGCCTGTGTTCCAATGGGAGTCCTTAGTGAAGTCACACAATTCATGTTGCTAAATATGAAACACAAGGTTAGCTGGTAATCAAGGAAAAAAAATTTTCCCCCTTCTCTGTCCGGAATCGGTCAGTAACAGTCATTTGGAGAATTCTTGACTCCTACTAATTACCATGCCTTTAAAAATTTTCAATTTAAAGTAAAAGATGCCCAGACTTCTCTGAAGTTAGACAGAAGGTCGACTGTAAATCCGTAGAAAAGTCTTCAGTTTCTAGCCAGGTCACAACTCTATTCTCTGAGCTGCCACCGACCCACTTGAGTCCTCTACAAGCCAGACCCCTAGCCACAGCTGCTAGAACTAAGAACTGAACACCTAAGAGCTGATAGGTCTAAGGTAGCCAATTGGCTAATCTATGCTGGAAACTCAGGCTTAGCAATGCCATTTTGCAACTCCTAAGTTTATGCCTTGACCTAATTGGATGTGATCTTGGAAGCAGTATAGAGGTTACAGTCTTCCACATACAGGGAGCAGTAAAGCCAGCCTTCAAAGAGATGAAAATAAAACAGATGCACAGTTAGAATGCACTTGTAATTCTTTGTTTAGTACTTGTCTATTTCCTTGCTATTCAAAATGTTCCAGGATTGGCCAGGCACGGTTCATGCTTGCAATCCCTGCACTTTGGGAGGCCAAGGAAGGCAGCTCACTCGAGCCCAGGAGTTCAAGAGCAGCCCAGTCAGCATTTTAAAACTCTATCTCTACAAAAAAATACAAAAATTAGCCAGGTGATATGGTTAGGTTTTGCATCTCCCACCCAAATATCATCTTGAATTATAATCCTCACATGTCAAGGAAGAGCCCAGGTGGAGGTAATTGGATCATTGGGGCTGTTTCCCCCATGCTGTTCTCTTGACAGTGAGTGAGTTTTCATAAGATCTGATGGTTTTGTAAGTGTTTGGTAGTTTCTCCTGCGTTCACTCTCCTTCCTGACACCTTGTAAAGAAGGTACCTGCTTCCCTTTTGCCTTCCACTATCATTGTAACTTTCCTGAAGCCTCCCCAGCCATACTGAACTGTGAGTCAATTAAATCTTTTTCCTTTGTAAATTACTCAGTCTCAGCCAGTTCTTTATAGCAGTGTGAAAATGGACTAATATACTAGGCATGATGGAGCATGCCTACAGTCCTAGCTACTCTGGAGGCTGAGATGGGAGGATCTCTTGAGCCCGGGAGGTCCAGTCTGTAGTGAGCCATGATCACATAACTGCATTCTAGCATGCATGACAGGCTCAGGGAAAAAAAAAAAAAAAAAAAAAGGTTGACTCTCAGGTCCCACTACTATACCAAAATTTGCATTTTAACAAGAACCTCTGGTGATTCTTATTAACATTAAAGTCTGAAGAGCACTAGTCTTTTCTATTAGATTGTAAAAATAGGTATTTTTGGAAACGAGTTTATAACGTCGGGAAAAATCCACACCAAGACAATGGATTACTCAGTAAGGCTAGTTTTACCTCCTGCAGGAAGGGTGCAACTCACTGGCAGTCTTGCCATGAGAGCACACCTGAAACAAGGAGACAGGGACATTAATAAATTTCATAACCTGACCCAATTGCCCTACTGCTGTGTCCAGTTTCCATTGGCTGGAATGGGATCTCACATGCTATGCTTGACTGGATTGGCTAAAAACTTGGAAATTTTCTAAAGAAATAAAGGCAGAGGAGAACAAAGGAAAAGAGGAAGTAACTTGAGGAATGCTTAGAGAAGCAATAACATTTTCAAATAAGGAAGGGGAATAAGCTTTGACCTAAGACTTGTCTGGGCTTGTCCAGGCATGTCAGGGCAAATATCTAGGTTAAAGTATAAGAACTAAGAACACAGGATGCACTTATTCGTTACTATTATACTAACAGCTACTTTAAGATTATTAGCAAAAGCTTTAAAGTAAATTAACCTTTGAAAAAACTATTACTTATTTGTAATAAACTAAGAGGAAAGCTTTGAAAAGGAACCTTTTATTTATTCTTATTTCCTACAGGTATCAAGCTAGAAAAACTGAATATCCACATGTAAAATAATGAAATGGGCTAGGCACAGTAGTTCATGCCAGTAATCCCAACACACAGGCAGGGAGAGGCAGTAGGATTTCTTGAGCCTAGGAGTTTGAGATCAGCCTGGGCAACGTAGAAATACCCTGCTCTCCACAAAAAGGGGAAAAGAAAGAAGTTTGAAGAATGAAATTGGACTCCATCTTCCCACCCCACACAAACATTACCTCAAAATAAATCATAGACCTCAATGTAAGAGCTAAATCAATAAAACTCTTAGAAGAAAATATAGGAGAAATTTTTGTGATCTTAAGTTAGGCAGCCTTACTAGTTATACACTTAAAACAAAAAAGACAAAAAATAAATATATTAGAGGTTATCAAAATTGAAAAATCTTATGTTTCAAAGGACACTGTCCAGATAGTGAAAAGGGAACCCACGGAATGCAAAAAAATACTTTCAAACATATGTATAAGGGACTTGTATCCAGAATATATACAGAATTCTTACAATTCAATAACACAGAAAACCCAATTTAAAAATTACCAAAGGATATGAAAAGTTATATCTCCACAGAAGATATATAAATATCCAATAAATATATGAAAATATGTTCTGTATCATTAGTCAGAGAAATATAAATTAAAACTATAATGATATTTTATTTCATACATACTAGGATGGCCATAATAAAAAAGACCAATAACAAGTATTGGTAAGGATGTGGAGGAACTGGCATCCTCAGATACTATTAGTTGGAGTGAAAACTGATGCAGCTGTTTTGGTAAATCTGGTTCCTCAACACTTCAAACACAGACCACCAATATCTCCACACAAAAACTTGCACATGAATGTTCATAGCAGCATTATTCATAATAACAATAAGTGGAAACAACCCAAATGTCCATCGGCTGATGAAAGGATAAATAAAATGTGCTGTGTCCATACAGTGATATTATTCTGCAAAAAAGGAAGAAGTACTTTGGATTATAGTGTGTTAAGTGAAGTAGGCCAGTCATGAAATACCACATATTATATGATTCCGTTCACATGAAATATCCAAAACAGGCAGATCCACAGCAACAGAAGGAAGAGTAATGGTTGCTAGTGGCAGGGGAAAGGGGGATAGGGACTGACTGTTTTTGGAGTAATGAAAATGTTCTAAGTGTTTGTAGTGATGCTTGCACAACGGTTATTACTAGAAGTCATCAAATTATGCAATTTAAATGGGTCAACTGCATGGTTTGTGAATTATATATTATTAATTTTTAAGTCAAGTCCGTGTTATACATAGTTCCAGTGCCTGGATTAGACACACGGTCTTTAATGAACACCCGTTGAATAAATAGACACATGACCGACTGACTGATCTAATTAACTAAACCAAGAGACCAAGTAACCTCAGAGACTACATTGAGACTTCTGCCTGAGTTCCTGACAACATGCCTATTCTACATTCTATATTCTCTCCTTTATGAATCCTGCCTGCATTTGCTAACTTTGTATTCTACAGGATAACCCTGTAACTATCATAATGATAAATTTTCATTAAACATTTTTGAATTGGCTATGCATACATGCCACCAAAAACCACTTAATCCAGACAAATACCACACCCTTAATGAATACTATTTGCAGAGCAGTGATTCTGTATTTCACGAAGGAGTATTATCTGTCACAAACACCTTCGTCTGTCTTCATACATTATTAACTACAAAGCAAAATACTGTCATTCATTCATGAAAGAGCTACTAGTGGTTTCTATGAGGGCACAGTAATTATTTGTTGCTTAATTGTCAGACAAGAGTTCTTGGGCTTATACTGATAGGAGCAATTTTCACCTTAACTAATATCTCCTGTGAGGGACTTCATTATAAAACAACTGAAATGGTTAGGTAGAAAGCACCGAATGGTTTATTAATTATTTAGCCATGATCCAATAACATTTTTGACACCAGTTAAATGTAATGTAAAATAAAGGTATTGTTCAAAATTATTAAGCTAATTGAAAAACTTATCTGATATAGAAAGCCCATAATATAATGAGAAGAAAACAAGTTTTCCAATAGAAAATTAAGCAAATAATACAAACTGTTGTTTTTAAGTTTCCTTGGTACTTTGAAAATTTGAGAAATTTAAATATAATGAATTGCTTTCCAAAAATAAATGTAAGATATCAAGTAAAATAAATTGTTCTATATTGAAAATTACTCATGTCTCTCTTGAAACTCAAACACACTTCAATATTGACCAGAAAATTCAATTACAAATATTTTATAAGGGAAGTAGTGGTAATTAACAGCTCTGAAGTCAAAACACACTATTAATGCCAAAACATATTCTAAAAAATGCCTGAGCTTTTCAAGTCATACTCATTTCAACACTGTGGGCAAATGTCCACATGCCAAAGAAATTAAATATGCTAAGTGGAAGAGACATTTAAGCTCAGGTGTTTGTTCCAAACTGAGGGAAGATTTCATGGCCTTTAAAGACATTCTTTTATCTATGTTCCCTCATCAGTTACTATTAAAGCTTAACAACCCAACAAAGCAAACAGAAAAAGGCAAGTTCTCTTAAAGCACCTATCAGAGTTTACAGAGATTAGGAGAAAACAAAACACCCACATTTAAATTCAAGTGCTATGGCACTGAAACTAGATTCCTAATACAATCTGTCCTATTTAAGAAAATATAGAGGATTTATAACAGTGGGAAAGTAGCATAATAGATGCTGACAAAAGGCTTCTTTCAGTGAGAAAGTGTCTAGCCTAGGGAAAAAAAAGAGTCAGACGTCACCAGATATTGTAAATTTGCTGTAGGAAAGCTTCCTTACAATGCCTCCTTTAGAAAGGTGAACAAAGAGGGTGAATCTATTACCAAAGGTAGGAGAAACTGAAGCCAAGTACGAAAGCCCTAAAGAAGTTATTACAATTTTTCTGGAGATAGTTTCTCCCTTAGGTGGCCTGCATAATAACTTGAAAGATGTTGGAGAGAAGAGATGAGTGAAAAAATATATCTTCAGAAAAAGAAAAAGGAAAGATGAAGTGCTTCATTCCAAATAGTAACAACTTCTGAATTTCTAGCCCAGCCATTCGAATTCACACGGAACTGTTTCACTTGCAATTTTAACAATTTCTTCATGTAGATAATGACACTGTGCCAAAAATCCTAAAATATTTTAGTGTTAATAACTTTTATCATTATTATAAATTCTCGTCTTCCTCTCACCAAATCATATTTATCCCAAGCTTGTAGATATGGAATCTTTAATATATACTCTCATTTGAATATAGGTTTGCCTTACAATCTAAGAAATGTTAGAGATTGCAATAATATGCTCTTTATGCAAATACAAAGTCAAATATATAGTCTAATATCTATAGGCAAGAAAAAATAATTAAATCCTAATAACATATTCTTAGTAGTAGAGTACTAATAGTATCTTAAAATATTATAGTATTTTATATCATCTTACTAAATCCAGGAACACCAAAATAGGAAAATTCAGACATAAGTTTTTCCTGTAAAGTGAAAAATACTGGAGTTAATAGAAATAACTTACCTTTTTAAACCTAAGAGCCTTAATGTAAATATAGTATTAAAAATGCACTCTGCCTGCAGAGTTTTTGCCACTTATAAAATACACTGCATTTCTGAAATGGTAAATAAAAGGGAGATTCTTTGGGAAATAGGTAATAAAAGGGCTGTATTTGGTAACTCTTGTTAGTTCTAATTTCCTTTCAATTATATCATAATGACCACCACTTAAAATTCATGTCTTAAGAAACAGGAAAACCAAGTTCTAGTGAGATTGTTATACAAGAGAAATATTTAATGTTATATTAGCATGAAAACATCAAGAAGCATTTTATACAAAACAGAAAAAATATCCTGTAGACATGACTAATATTGATTTAAAAGGATTTTTGTTTTCAATAATAGCATACATGGATGTCCTTGACTCAGATCTGTGATATCTCCAGAATTCCTGCTTCCAATATTATTTCTCCCATTTATGATGAAACATAGTGGAAATGGTAAATTAAAATGCCACTCACTTTGGCAATTTAATGTGCATTGTCTTTCATGTTTTTTGCCCTCTCTATGGCATACCAATCAGAAGTAATTAGTAGCAAATACTCCTCAAATATTTAGTTTTTCTACCTGCTAAGGCAAAGATGGAGTGAGGGCCACATGGCCAGAAATTTTTTTCTGTGCTGAGGTGCTAACTGCCTAATTAATGAACTCTTTTGAGATATCAACATTTACTTGTTTTTATGGCTTTTCCTACTATGTGGCCTATTAAGACAATATAACTCATTTAGATAGGGTCCTTAGGCACATCAAACCAAGTTACTTCATCATGATTGAATCCAAAATCTTACTAGCAATTCCCAGACTAATTTGCAAGTTTTCTGCCTCAAGTCACTAATCAATACTGATACTCCTAGGTTTCCAACATAATATATTACCTCCAAATTAGGTAGAATTGCTATAAATAGCACCTGACTATTGAATCAGTGCATTATTTTTTAATTATTCCTACACAGGCAATAAAGAAGTTGATTTATGTTCATATTAAATATGAATTTTTTTCATTGCTAGTTGATTCAAAATAAACTTTAGTTTAATAAATTTGAAAGTAATCATAATAATGAGAATATTGTCCAACTTAGTTTTTTTTTTACCACATTCTTTTCTGGGCAGGCAACCATTTGATAATGTAGACTAAACCGTGAAATATTATATATCACTGATCAAGAATGAACTAGAGCTACACATACCAACTTAAATGAATTTCACAAGTACAATGAGCAAAACAAAAGTGTTTCAGAACACATATTTTATCACACCATTTATGAAAAGTTAAAAACTGTAAAACAATACTATATATTGCTTGGGGATAGACACCTATATTTAAAAAAAAAGAAATAACAAATGCATAGGATGATTGTCACTATATTCAGAATGGTAAATATATCTGGAGGACAGGAGAGATGATCAGGGAAGGGAGGGAACAAAGAGGAGGGGATTTCACTGCTTTGGCAATGTTTTATTACTTAAGCTAGACGGTGAGCACACATGTGCTTAGGTATGCCCTAAATATTGCATAATAAATTATTCATGTATTTATAAATTTTTAACTTATAAAGAACAAAAACTTATTTCTTACAGTTCAGGAGGCTAGAAAGTCAAAGATCAAGGTGCTGGCATTTTGATGTCAGGTGAGGCCTTCTTACTCTGTCTTCTGGAGGGAAGGGATGCTGAGTTCTCACATGATGGAAGGTAAAGAGCAAGATAGCTGAACACTGAGTGAAACCTCTTTAATAAGGATCTTAATCTCATTTACGCAGGAGGGGCCTTCATGGTCTAATCATTAAAGGCTCCACCTCCCAATACAATCACATTGGCAACACCTGAATGTGTGGAGGAGCCATTCAAACCTCTTTAATAAGGGCCTTAATCTCATTTACACAGGAGGAGCCTTCATGGCCTAATCATTATTTAAAGGCTCCACCTCTCAATACAATCACTTTGGCAACAACTGAATGTCTGGTGGAGCCATTCAAACCATAGTAAAACCCTACAGATATACATGATTTCTGACACTAGTAGGTAATTCTTGTCAGAGATGTGAATGTTAAATCAATGATTAATATTTTATCTAAAGTTAATAATTTATTTTACTCTGTAATTTCCTAAAAGATAGTTTGGCATCATTTCCTTGGCCCACGAGCTTTGTTATTCAAATAATAGATTTTGATTTTTCATGCATGCACTTAGAATGTTTTGAATGTAAGGTTATCTTATGCCATTTCTGTGGAGATTGAAGTGTTAAAACAAACGTAAACACATCATAATAGCTTGGTATAGAATCTGTGTGGTCAAATGCATAATAAATTTTTAAAACTTAATTCAGTGTTTTGAGGTAGTATCCTTCAAGTTAAACATGCTAATTATTATAAATCAATTCATGTTATTCTTCATTAAATTTCATTAAAATTTTACAGATGTGAGATAACTATACTTTGCCAAATAATCAATAAATATTTTATTGTGTGTCCTTTCTCTGCCATTAAGCTCAAGTTTGAATTATAAAATAATAAAGTATGTTCTGTGATGTCATAAAAAACTAGATGAAACAATGCATGTTAGTTTAGTAATCAATCCCAGAATTCAAAAGCTTGTTTATAAAAGGAAATTGGCCAAAATAATCTCAAATATATTTTTCAATATAGATATCGTGGAATTCTGTGATACTATTCCTGACACTGTTTGTGAAAGAGACGAAGACAACAGACAGTCTACGTCCTTCCTTCTCTAGAATAAGACTCTGTCAAGGCTAACAATCCCCATTATGGCAATAAGCAATAAACAACAGCAAGCTATTTTGGTATCATTTCCCAGAAGCCATAATTCAACACCTTTCCAAGTATAAATTTTCCAAAGTTCTATACCTTAATATTCATCAAATGCCTAGTTGTAGGATAATCGAAAATAACATAAAAATTTGAGTAGATCCCAGGCATTTTTATGTATTTCTGTATTTTGTGTATGGTTATTTTCTGAGATGACCAAGACATTTACTTCTTGATGACAATTTTTGACTGTCATTTAATTACCTATATGTTTATATTATTAGTTTACCACCAAAATTCCAAATCTAGTTTCTCCAAAGATTACATGTCTCTCATCATTTAGATCACTAGCACAAAAGTGTAACATATCTTTATTTTATAAACAAACAAAAAACAAAGAACAAAAGAAACAATTCTAATATATGTAAAAATTCTAAGAGTTATCATTTGAAAAGTGTTTGGTTTCCAAGGAATGCTATCAGTTTAAATTGAATAAAATATACATATTAGTTTCAAATAATGAAAGATGTCTATTACAAATAATGAAAGATTTTAATCATATAGAATAATCATATTTTATATGATTAAAGTTTTGTTATAAGATTTTTAAATAGATTTTTATGTGCTAAAATACACAAAGTTATTATTTTTAAAGGATCTTTTCTAAAAACCTTCATTTTTATTTACTTAACTCATGTATAAGCAGGCAAAAAGAATGTAAAGTGGTTTGAAAGTTTCTACTAGAGAAACATTTGCAAAAAACTCTTTACAGTTAGGCTTGTTACTTCCCTGCCACTGGCAATATTTACAAGTCTCACTCCGTAGATCTGTCCAATATGTGGTCACATCTGATTATTTAAATTTAAGTTAAATTAAATCAATCATATTTCTCAGTAGCAATGGCTATATTTCAACTTCTTTCTTTTTTTTTTTTTTTTTTTGAGACAAAGTCTCACTCTGTCGCCCAGGCTGGAGTGCAGTGGCACAATCTTGGCTCACTGCAACCTACGCCTCCCAGGTTCAGGTAATTCTCCTGCCTCAGCCTCCTGAGTAGCTGGGATTACAGGCATATGCCACCATGCCCAGCTAATTTTTGTATTTTTAGTAGAGACGAGGTTTCACCATGTTGGTCAGGCTGGTCTCGAACTCCTGACCTCGTGATCCACCGGCCTTAGCCTCCCAAAGTGCTGGGATTACAGGCGTGAGCCACCACGCGCGGCCTATATTTCAACTTCTTTATAGCTCCACATAGCTAGCAATTACCCTATTGGACAATACAGACAGAGAAAAGTTTCAACATCACAAAAATTTCTATTGGACAAAGCTATATTAGATCACACCATATTATCAATATTCAACTTTAACAAGATTGACAAAAGCCAGTATTTTTATTATAAATACCTATTTATTCGATACTACTTCATTTATACTAAAGAAAGAGGTTTGCATAGAGCTTTATTAAAAGATATGAATACATGCCAAATATTTTATTTCTTCTTATTCAGTGAGGAAACTGGCACATGCTGTAACCAGCTCATAGGATTATTTTCTATAGGTATTTTATTTGTGGTTATTATGGGGATTAAATAAAGGTATAGGAGTCTATTTTAAACTGATAACTTGAATCACATAAAATATCTTTACTCCTTTACATCTGTCCCACACACACACTTTATGTTATTGATGTTGCAAGTGACATCTTTTTACATCATGTGTCTATTATTATGGATTTATAGGTTTTTTAAATGGTTTTGTATTTTAAATTATATACCAGAATTAAAAGTGATTTACACATTAACATTACAATACTGCAGATTCTATATTCGTCTGTATATTTACTTTAATCAAAAATTATAATATTTTTATATAGTTTCATTTTGCTGTCTAGCATCCTTTCATTTCAACTTACAGGATACTCTTTAGCATTTCATGTAGAGCAGGTCTACTGGTGATGAATTCCTGCAGCTTTTGTTTACCTGGGAAAGTCTTCATTTCTCCTTCTCTCTTTTTTTTGAGATGGAGTATCACTCTTGTCACCCAGGCTGGAGTGCAATGGCATGATCTTGGCTCACTGCAACCTCCATCTCCCAGGTTCAAGCAATTCTCTTGCCTCCGCCTCCTGAGTACCTGGGATTACAGGTGTGCACAACCACACACCCAGCTAATTTTTGTATTTTTAGTAGAGATGGTGTTTTACCATGTTGGCCAGGCTGGTCTTGAACCCCTGACCTCAAGTGATCTGCCCATCTCAGTGTCCCGAAGTGCTGGGATTACAGGCGTGAGCCACCATGCCTGGCCTCTCCTTCATTTTTGCAGGACAATTTTGCCAGATATGGTATTCTAGTTTGGCTGTTCTTTTTTGTTCAGTATTTTGAATATATCATCCCACTCCCTCTGGTCTGCAAGGTTTCTGCTAAGAAATCCACTGATAACTTGTAAAAGCTACCTTGTACATGATGAGTCATTTTTCTCTTGATTTTTTAAAGATATAGTATGACTTATTTCAAGATATATATATTTCCTAATTTTTAAGATTCTCTCTTTGTATCTGACTTTCTAAAATGTAATTATAGTGTGCCTCTGTGTGGGTCTTCTGGGGTTTCTCCTAGAGTTCACTGAACTTCTTGAATTTATATTTGTATTTCTTTCCTCCATTCTGGAATGTTTTAGCCATTTTTTCTTTAATTGAACTCTCTGTCCCTTCATCTCTCTCTTCCCCTTTTGGCACATTCATAATTCATATATTGGTCCACTTGATGTCCCATAAGTCCCTTAGTCTCTCTTCATATATGTTCATTCTTTTTATTTTTTTGCTCCGTTGACCCAATAATTTTAAATCACATGTCTTGAAGTTCACTGTTTCTTTCTTTCACTTAGTCAAGTCTGCTGGTAAATCCCTCCAGTTATATTTTTTCAGTTCAGCTATTATATTCTTCAAGTCCAAAAGTTTTGTTCTTTTTCTATAGTTTCTATGTATTCAGTGATATGTTCATTTTGTTCTTTTTCCTGATTTTGTTTAACTGTCTGTTTTCTCTCCTAGCTCATTAAGCATCTTTAAAACTGTTATCTTTAATTCTTAAATTGTAAAATTTCATTCTAAAATTTCAACATGAGCACAGAAATATAAAACTCATTAGTCTAGATATCTACCTTCTGGTGGGCATGAAATTAATCACTGACGAGCTCAAAGTAGACAAATGAGATAAAGAGAATACCCTAGCAAAGAAGATTCTCTGTCATCTTACACCCAACAGAGATAATATCTCTTTAAACCATTACTGCATTTACAGAACTCATCAAATGATAAGACACTGAAGCCAAATTTCCAACTACTCTTGCCAGTGATGTGCAGTAACTTCACCAAATAGTCAGATCATAAAACCAAATTCCCAACCTTTCCTGCCAAAAATCAGAAATAATTTACCGGCTGAAAACAAACCAAAAGCAAAACACAAAATTAGTAGAGTGGAAAATAAAAATAAGAAAGACAGTCAACAAAATTATTTAGTCAGAAATCCTAGGTAACAGCCTAGGTTTGAACTGCTCATTAGGTGCCCTTCTCTGATGAGAAAGTTTATCTGGCTCTAGTAAGCAAATCACTGGGCATCTTGGTGGTAATACCTCCACAAATATTAAAAGATAAATTCCAGAAAAGGTAAAATAATGAGTAATTCAGATATACAAATGAGAATGAGCATATATTTAAAATATTATTTTTATTAATTTAATAAGTAAACCAGATAGATGTTATAACTAGTTCAAAGGAAAATCAAAAAGCACAAATTTCTGGGGAGTGAGGAAATTGAATTGCAAATGGAGGCAAAGCTAGTTTACCCACATTTGGAAAAGCAGTCATTTGAAATTTCGTGACATAAGACAAAATTTACAGTTATAATATAGCTGAATGGCAATGAAAGACTAGACTCTAATAATCCACAAGCATGTGCTATATGTGACAATGCATGCTCTTCCACTGAAACACATAATTTCCCTTAAAATGTATCAGTAAACAAAATAAAATAGCAAAAACATATGAATTATGAGTCATGAGGGAAAACAGTATTACAAGTTATCAAATAATGATTGAGGCTAAGATTAATTCTGCTCCTTGGAACTGGTATTCAATTTAGAAATTATTTGATATTTCCCATTTCTTTGCTTTTAAATTTTGAAAGCACTGATACAAATTAAGTACTCTTCTTTTGCTAGGTAGTTATTTCTCAGTTAAGAAAATTCTTAACAATTAGAGCTATTCAAAAGTGGTATGTCTGACCCTGTAGTGAAATTCCCAACACTAAAGATATTCAAACAGAGCCTGGATGACTAGTTACTAAGAATTTCTTACAAGGGAATTCCTGCACTGTGTGGGAGGTTGGATTCCATGACCTTTAAGTCCTCTTGCAATTCTAAACTCTATGGTTCAACTCTAGATGTCCTAATATAACAGATTACTCTCCTTAAAAACAATTTAGCTTAAAGTCCTGGTCACATTTTAATTTCTATTGCTTCTTAAATTCAAACGTTCAAAACCATACATTGACGAAAATATAATCTGTAGGTTTTGAATATAATATGCTCATTCATATATGAATTGAATAATTTTAATTTTCGCTAAAAATGTCTGTTAGCAGACTGCAGAGAGAACTTCCCAGCGTGATATCACAGCATGGTCCAAAGGAAAAGAACAGAGCCTGCCATAATGTTTAAAAGCAAGAGAATCAGAGAAGTTCACTTGGGAGGTGAATTCCTCCACAGTTAGGCTTTTGTAAAGATTTCAGCCTTAGGGTCCTCTTCATTCCTGTCTTTCTTTCAATCTCTGTATTTCAGAACACAAAATACATATCTGTTTGAAATCATATAGAGTATTTTTCTCTGCCACAATGTTAAATCCAAGAGTAATATTAAAAATTGAGCGTGTTTTTCTTGAATATGTACTCTACAACCTACTAATACTTCCCACTAAAATGACTGAGCCTTGGGAATATTAGGAAAGCATTTTCACATTTTGAAAGATGACTTTTTTTTTCTCTGAAAGACTGTACTGTATTTGATATATATCATGCATTCAATGAATTACTACATCTAGTTAAGCTGACTTAGCAAACATCTATTTCACATTTATGAAACTGCCAATACTTTCTTAGTTTTTATATATGATTTTTCAATTTCTTAAAACACTACTGACCAAATGTAAATTAATCTTTATTTACCTTCCTTTCTTATACCTTTCTTTTGACAATGTGGTTTACTATTAGAATTATTTATACATTAGGTATTGTCATAGCTTTCCCACTGGACTTTAAATCCTTGAATAAAACATGACTCATTTTGCATTTCTCTTCCTTTACAAAGACCAGCATCCTGAGCATAACTCAGTAGCTTTGAAGAATATTTTATATTTCTCTTAATTTTTAATTCAATAGATTCTCATTGTTGGAACTGTTAAGAAATACGCGGTCTCACTGTGTAACTCAAGGCACTGATCATTTCTGATTTTTAGATTTCATGGTTGTTAGACTGTCTGAATAGAAATCATCTATGAAAATGCAAAAGAAAAATAAAAGAACCATAAAAAATTCATTAGTTTTTAATAATTAAAAATGTTAATGATGACTTTGTTATAAATTATAAAAACAATTATACCTACTTCAGTTTGATGTCATAGTGTAAATGACTATCAGTTTGATTTTTTTACTATGGACATTCAACTTTGAATTCCAGATTAACCACTAAATATCAGTGACATATTTGGCCTTTCTAAGTCTCAATTTCAACACCTAAAAATGGATAATAATTCATACCACATCGGGTTGAGATAAAGTGATCATGTGCAGTGCTCAACTGAGGGCCAGACAATCAGTAAATGATACCTATTATTGAATGAGACTTAGCTAGAACCTATTGCTTTATATTGACTATGCTGAACTTTCTCAGAGCTTTCTGATCCTGGAAAACAACGATGATTAAAGATGTCCTCCACCCTTTTACTTCTGGAGGCTTACTGCCTTTCCTGTATGACTTAGATAAGACTCACAGATGTCCCCCTTGTTTACTTGGACAAGACCAGCCACAGACCCTCCAAATTCCTAATCTTTGCCCCATAAATGATTAGACAAACTGTTTGCACCCTCTAACTAATCTGGATAAAATACCTACCAGTTTGGCTTCACCAAACTTAACTAAAGCTTCTTTCTTTCCTTCAGGTCTCTGACACATGCACACAGCCTGAGCCAGCATAAAACATCTCCTTAAGAGGCCTTCTGGAGCACTGACTTACCTTAGGGAAGAACATTCCCTAATCAACTGTATGATCATGCTGTCATGCCACACTTTCATACCATTTCCCTACACCTAGTTCTTCCTAACTTTGTTCACTACCCACAATAAACCAAAAACCTCAGTGACATATTTGGCTTCTCTACGTCTCAATTCTGATACCTAAAAAAGGATAATAATTCATACCACTTAATGGTTGAAGATAAAGTAAGCATATGCAATGCTCAGGTGAGGGCCAGGCAAAGAAAGTTTTTTTGCCTGACTTTGCAAATATAGATCTCATAGCTAGAGCATTGTCCCTTCTGCAATAGTCCCTCTCCCAACTCTTACAATAATCTTTTGAATAGAGCCTCTCCTTACCTATGTCTGGATAGATTATACTTGACAATATCTGCATTATGTGACTTAATTACAATTTATTTACATCAAGTGCTCATTTACATAAATTAAAGTATATTTTAAAGCAGAGAGATTAATAAGCATAGTATTTACCTGACAGTCTTTCATAGAATGTGCATTTTATCTACTTTATTGAACTATGGACATCAGACTGATGTTTAGTCTAATTTACTTTCAAAATTACACGCCTGCAACCAGAAGCTTTAAACAGGATAAAGCAAAGGTACTTTGAAGACAGAAACAATAAGTTTATTACTACATGGACTCCTGTAATTACTGGTTTCACAATTGGAGTTTACTATCCTCCATCTCTAGGATTCATTTTAACTCTAGTCTCTTAACTCAAAATATATGATTGGAAAAATTTCCGGTTTTATTACAATGTGTTAAAGAAAGGTATTAGAGCAGGAAAATCAATTGTTAGTTACGTCATTTTGTCCATTATTTTGGTGAATCATATATTAGAATAACTATGATAATGGGATCTATATGTATTAAATATGACAGAGTAGTATACTCAAAATGGATGTATTCCCTACTTGATTGACTTATAAACAAGAATATGAAACACACAAAGACTGACAGGATTCCAAAACAATCTATGAATTATTTAATAACTTCAATGTTTTTCATATAAGAAGTGAACCAGAAACATTGCGAGCATGGATTCTGTACTACTAAATAGATGGCCTTATTCTCAAAGTTGGAAAATTAGGTCTGGATAGTTATTTGATTTAGCAAACAAGTTCAAAAATAATAACTTTCTTTTACATAACATTCCAGGACAGTTCTCATTTCTGGCTGCCCATCAGAATCACCTGGTGAGATTTAAATATAAATATAGATGCTGGGACCTCACCCTAAGCCTCCTAAATTAGAAACACTGAAAGTAGAGGCCAAGAATTTACGTATTTCAAACTTTTGCCAAGTAATTTCCTTCCATGGTCAGGATTAAGCAACACGTAAGGCTACAAGGCTTTTTTGGCCTCTGATAATCAATAAAATTGGGTTATCACAGTCTTTAGATAGACCTACATTTCTCTTGCCTTAAATATGAGTTTCTCAGGAAAATAATCATAGTCCATAGCTAGTCTTTACTCCTTACTCCTTCAAGTATCAAAAATGAATCACAACTGAAAAATAAAATCAGTTTTATTCTTGTGAAAGGGTAGAGAAAATAATTAATACAAATCTTGTAGAAAATCTTGATTTATACTTGGACTAGCTTTTATGTTGTTATTTTTTTTCCAGCAAGAATAAAATGAGGGTGAATTTCATTCAATAAGAATTAAATTAAGCATGGATACACAAATGAACTGCAGCTTGCAGGTTTCTGTTGCTGCCAATTCTAAATTCAGTTCTAACAAGAGAAGCATTATCCATGTTTGCAAAGCTCCAGCTGCCAGCCTGGGGCCAGTGGAGGGAATCAAGTTAGGGTGAGCTCAGAATCAGCAGCTCTAGGGTTAATGATGCTTTGTTTGCCAAGGCGGGATGCCTGGACCTTTGCTCTGATGGCTAATTTGTTCTTCAGATGTGACAGAGATAGCTAATGCTCTTCTAAATCTGGTTCTTCTTTTTTCCCCTGCTATCCACATGGAAGATTCTTTGCCATCTTGCCCTTGGCAGGATCATGAGAATAATTCTGGCCAAAGAGTTGTGGACAGAAGTGTTGTACATCACTTCTGGACGATAGCATTTAATTCAATTGCAAGATTTTCTAGCACTGTCTTTCCTCCTGCCAGGGACCAGGAGCATTCCACTTAGTGGAGTCTTCCTCAGGCCTGAGTCTGAGAGAGCATGCAACACAGTCCGCATCCTGTCTTAGTCCATTTTGTATCCCTATAAAGGAATACCGGAGGCTAGGTACTTTATAAAGAAAACAGATTTATTTGGCTCATGGTTCTGTAGACTGTGCAAGAAGCATGGAGTCAGCATCTTCTTCTGATGAGGGCCTCAGGGAGCTTCCATTCATGGTAGATAGCAAAGGGGAGCAGACATTACATGGCAAGAGAAGACGAAAGAGACAGGTGTCAGGCTCTTTTTAACAACCAGTTCTTAAGGGAATAAATATAGATGCTTGGGTCTCACCCTAAACCTCCTGAATTAGAAACATTGAAAATAGGAGCCAAGAAATCACGCATTTCAAACTCTTGCCAAGTGGTTTTGTTACATGGTCAGGATTAAGCAACGTGTAAGGCTACAAGGCTTTTATGGCTTCTGATAATCAATAAAATTGGGTTACTATAGTCTTTAGAGATACCTACATTTCTCTTGCCTTTAATATGAGTTTCTTAGGAAAATAATAGAACAAGAATTCAGTCATTACCATGAGGATGCCACCAAGCCACCAAGCTGTTCATGAGAAATCTACCCCCATAATCCAAAGACTTCCCATCCCACCAGGCCCCACCTCAAATATTGGAGATCACATTTCAACATGAGATTTTGAGCAGACAAATATCCAAACCATATCAAACACCAACTCTATCCTGAAACAGACATGTAGCAAGAGCTAAATGCAAACAGATCTTTAGTTTTTCAGCTTTAGCCCATTGATATTCGGGGACTGTTCATTACCACAATGTAACCTAGACTATTCTGACTGACACAGCAAGGAAGCCTGATGGAAACCCATTACAAGATGCAAAGTTATCAGAAGCACAACACATATCTACTTTTGGAGCGTTCATTTTTACTTTTGTGTTGTGCCTATTTATTCTCTAGAGGCATTCTCTTTCCATAATCTAAAAGTCAATGCTAAAGGAAGAAAATGTGATTAATCATGTATGCCTAATCATGAGTTAAAGCCAATGTGCTCTTTCTATCCATATATTACATTGTATACATTATTCATAATTTTAATCAACCCTACTTCTATGAACTGCACTATTAAGGATTCTTAGAAGTTGTTTTCTAGGCTGAATAAAATTCTTAACTGCTGAAAATCCACAATCATTAATCTATGGAAATATTACCATCTTCTTTCTCTGTGACTCCTTAATCAAAGCATACACCCATCAATAAGTAAAGAAATCAACATTGTTCCTTCTGATTGTATACCAATAAATTTGGCTTGATATTTAGATAGAAGACAGACTTATATCTGGATAACCTCAATTAAAACTGATTACTGTTCTGAATTTTTCCCATTCTTTCTTTAGAGGTATCAGAAAAGCAAATGTAACACAAGCCAGCAGATTCCTATTTACTGCTAATTCATGCCAACTTGGAAATGAAACCAAGAACATCTTAAATCTAAATGAAAGCATGAAATGAGAAAAAACAAAGTACCACTTGTACTGCCAGCTTCCTTATAATAACACCATGTTCATTATAAGGATGCTGGTTCATTGAAAAATATTTCAGTTGATACAAACATTATTGAAAGTGTGAATTACACACAAAACATATGGTTCTCACATAGTCACTTAAATTTGGCATGAAATAATTAACTCAAGATAACCTAGTGTGTATCACTGTCTCCTAGATAACTGATGGTTGAATGTTTCTTTAATTATCATTTGCCCATAGCTGAAACATATATTTGGAACACATGATAACCATGAAGGTTGTAATTTATGAAGGCAATACTTGTAGAAGTTTATATTTCTGTTTACTTTCTATATTTTAAATACCAGTAGTATGTGAATAAAAATAATGGCAGATACTTCAGGTTTAATGCTACACTATTTTGAATATATGTATTTTCATGTTGACTACAAAATTTTCCACATTTCATTGAGAATGATGCCTTCATTGGAAGTAGAACAGAAATACTTTCTAAAAAGCAATCAAATAAGGCCTTGACTATGAAAGTCTCAAGCACTTATTGTTATGTGTTGACAGTCAGACACTGCAAAATGCAATATATCTGCTGTCACTTGGCCCTTGATTATTGAGTTCTTCTCCCTCAAATGTTCAGATATTGTGATTTCCTTATTATCCTTAAACCATGTTACTTCTTTTTCCCCTGTCCATCTCACAAAGAAGAACAATAATTTTATTTAATATTTTATGGAAAAGCAAAAAATCTGAATGAGGTGGCTGAAAGAAGCCAATAAGCCAAATAAGTCTCAGATTACCCTAAAATCTGCTGCCCACACAATTTTAAGACCACCTTCAATATTCTTCTTAATAATGGTGTTAGAAAACAATAATTGAGAACAAAAATGTGCTGCTAAGAATTCCATGTGCATTATCTCATATCCTTATGGCACCACTTAGGAGATTATTGATAAAGAAACTTAGGCTCAAAGCAGTCTGAGTAGACAGTCTAGGATTCCCATCTATCAACAAGAAAAACCCCTAAATACCTCTCTGTCCTTACTGGAACATACTTACACGGAAGTGAAAAGCAAATTGAACGCAGAGTAGCAAGGTTTTTCATCAAGAAGTTAATAAGAGAAGGAAAATGTCATATTTCTCTTTTGTAGATAATGAGGCTTATAGACAATAATATTTGTATAATGCTATATTTCCACCGTACAGAGTTTTATTATCCTTCTCTTGAATGTTTTTTTTCCCAAAAGTCTCTAGGACAAAATGCCTTTTAGCACAAGACAATGCCAATTGGCATAGCCAAGCTAGTAAAAACAATGAAGGCAAAATGACTTAAAGACCTTTACCCATGGAGGACAAACCTAGCCAACAATCAATAATCAGTGACCTCTTTTCCATGAAAATCAATTTTTAAAAGCAATTAAAGCAGTAGACAATCCTGAGTATTGTTAAAATATAAAAAAGTCAAATATGTTTGTTTGTTTGTTTTTACTGTTCCTTACGGAGAAGGGCTCACTCCTAGGCAGTGGGCCCAGAGCTGGCCTGATTTTCAGAAGTAGCGTTATTTATAAGAACATTTAAAAATATGTATTGTGTGCCAACTGTATTAAATCAAATCAGTGATGTCATATAATCATCGCAATAAACGATTACATAGATAATGCTAGAGTGATCATATAATTTAGCCTCTAAAGTGGGAACATTTTAAGAATGAAGATTCTATTAATAACTGGGCAGCAGCCAGGTGCAGTGGATCATGCCAGTAATCCCAGCACTTTGGGAAGCCAAGGTGGGAGGATGCTTGATCCCAGGAGTTCGAGACCAGCCTAGGCAACATAGGGACACTCTGTCATTACAATATTTTTTTTAACAAATAGCCAGGCATGGTGGTGGTTGCCCCGCTGTAGTGCCAGCTAATCAAGAGGCTGAGGCAGGAGGATAGCTTGAGTCCAAGAGGTCGAGGCTACACTGAGCCATGATTGTGCTACTACACTTCAGCCTGGGTGACAGAGCAAGACCTTATCTCAAATAAGAAGGAGGAGGAGGAGGAGGAGAAGAGGAAGAGGAGGAAGAGGAGGAAGAGGAGGAGGAAGAGGAGGAGGAGGAGGAGGAGGAGGAGGAGGAGGAAGCGGCTGCTGAGGCAGGGGCAGCAGCATTATGTTAATAGGTCTATACTCTTTAGGTAAATAGAGATTACAATCACCTTATATCTTAAACTTTATAGCTGAATAAAGTAGAGGCTGAAAGAATTTAAGAAGCTTCTTCAAGGTTTAATCACAATGAAGTAACAGAATTAGAACTTAAATAAGCCTGACATCAAAGTCTATGCTTTTAACCATTCTGCTCAATCCTAGTTACTATATCAGGGTATACAGTACAGGGTAGTGGTTCTCAAACTTCAGCATATGTGAGAATCACCTGGGAGTACTGATAAAATGTACATCCCTGTGCCCCACCCTAATCACCTGGGGTTACTGATAAAATGTACATTCCTGGGCCCTACCTTAGTCCTACATCTTAACTCTTAGATGGAAGAGTTCTGATCTAAGAGATAAGATGTAGGGCTAAGAAAAATTACATTTTTGCAATCACACCCCTCGTAGGAGATTCTGATGAAGGTTAGTTGCTGTGACATTTGGAAATACACTGTTCTATGTGTGCTTTCCTAAATTTAACAGAGTCAAAAAAGGAAGAATAAAGAAAAACAAAGGAAAACAAAGTAGTTAAAGCTTATCCTGTTCCTACTAGAAAATAAGAAACTATGAAACTGTAAAAGATGCAATATAACCAAATGTGCTTTGTTAACTGGAATTAGGTTAGCAGGTCTGTGCTATCTCATTGCGTTAAGCCATGTTCTTGAATTACGTTAAAAATAATTTATTTCTCTCCCACTCAGAATTATTGTTTATATTCCTTTTACGGTTATGTTTCTTCTATTCACTCTGAAGAGAATCAAGCTGCTTTTCTCTTACTGCTTAGTGCTATAATTCTTTCCTTTCATACTTGTATATGTAATAAATGATAAACTCCAACTAACACCATAATAAACCTTTACATTTTAAAAATATGCTATTAATAACTAAGCCACAAATTAATATTTTCACTTTCTTGCCTTAGTTCAGTGACTTGTATGACTTAGTGGGTGGGTGCTTCACAAATGTATGTTTACCTAATTCATAACTAAAAGGTTTAAAACCAACACTCCATATTGGACTAACCTGAGTATAATTCACATACAATATGGATATTACCTACTGTGGTTATCTCCACTGTACCTAGTAAATTACATTATTTCCCCCAGATTCTCCTTGGAATTCAATAACGCTAACTATATCAAAAAGGCATTTCATTAACAGAGGGGTTATCATGAAAGAGATATATAAACAAAACGAAATTAATAGAATCTAATTTTCCTTTTCTTTCAAAGTGTTACCATGGGGGTAACAATATCTTTAATTAAGGAAGTATTCATCTCTAAGAATCACAAAACACTTTTATTATTTCTATTCTGTAAATTATGTAATTTTAATTAAAAGTTCAAAGAAGTTGTTATACAGTGAAGAAACCAAAGCACAAAAGAAATCAGGAAATACCTGTTATGGTACAATAAACTAGTGGTCAAATATATAAGGAATATAAAACCTACAGTTTAAAAAATAAATATTTCAATTTAGTAATCAGGAAAGGGTCTGTTTGGCAGATCCTCAAAATGTTAAAATTGAACTTGTTTACGTATTAAACATAATCCAACAACTACATTTCTAGGTATATAGCCAAAAGAACTGAAAACAGGTGTTAAAATTAAAACTTGAATACAAATGATAAAATTAAAACTTGCATACGAATGTTCATAGCAGCACTACTCACAATAACCAAAAGACGGAAGCAATGGAAATGAACATCAACTGATGAATGTATATCCATAATATGGCATAATATGGATAATAAAACATGGTATATCCATAATATGGAATATTATTCAGTGATAAAAAGGAACAAAGTAGTGATACATGCTATACTATAGATGAATCTTGGAAACATTATGCTAAGGGGAAGAAACCCGATACAAAAGGCCATATGTGAGTTCATTCATATGAAATGCTCAGAATAGGCAAACCTATAGAGCCCAAAAGTCGGAAATGGTTGCCTAGAGATGGTGGATACAGGAAAATAAGGAATGACTACTAACAGGTATGGGGTTTTGGGGGTCGTAAAAAAAGTGTTCTAAAATTGGCTGTGGCAATGGTTGGACAATGTTGTAAATATATGAAGAGCTATTTTAAACTTCAAGAGGCTGAATTTTGTTATGTAAATTATACCTCAAAAAAGTTGCTAAAAATAAACGGAAATAAAAATAAAATCTACATTAAATGCCATTGGTGTTCACTGTAAAGTGGTCAATTTTATGTTATATGAATTTCATCTTCATTAAAAGAAACAAAATACAACCTAAATTTTTCATTGTGTACTCTAAGAAGTTTTCATTTATTATCATATCCCATTTTAGTTACTTTATTTTAGCCCCTTAGTGCCCATGCAGTTTATGTAAGTAACACTGAATAAAGGTAAACTTTATTCAGCTACAGGCTTGACTATAACGTATAGCAAATAAATAACCAATTAATAATTCAACAATTATTGGTGCCTCTAATCCCAGCTACTCAGGAGGCTGAGGTGGGAGAATCTCTTAATTGATGCGAGAGAAAATAAATAAATAATGGTGCAAGTGGGGGGTATGCGGGAGGCTCATATATGTAAGTGACTTAGAACAGCATGGAGCCCAAAATAAATGAGGCCATTTTTATTATTATCTGAGTCCAAGCCCTCCACTAGTGCAATGGATTCCATTTCTTCATGCCAACTCAAATAATTTACTATTTATTTCTTTATTATTTCCACGGTTTTTTGGGGAACAGGTGGCATTTGGTCACAAAGTTTTTTTTTTTTTTTTTTCTAGTGGTGTTTTGTGAGATTCTGTGCACCCATTACCCGAGCAGTATACATTGAACCCAATTTGTAGCCTTTTGTTTCTTACCTCTTTCCCACCATTTCCCACTCAGTCCTCAAGATCCACTGTATCATTCTTATGCCTTTGCCCCCTCATAGCTTAGCTCCCATTTACGAGTTAGAACATATAATGTTTGGTTTTCCATTCTTGAATTACTTCACTTAAGTCTCCAGTCCCATACAGGTTACTGCAAATGCCATTAATTCATTCCTTTTTATGGCAGAATTTACTATTTGAATATTTCCTTTTCTCTGCAGCATCATAAATTTCTCCCTCTTTGTTTGGAACATTTCTATTAGCATACAAATGTAGTATAATGTCACCCATTTAAAAAAACAACCTTCCTAAGTCTCATGTCTTTACTCAGGTACAAGAGCATTTCTGTGCTTCCTTTTATAGCAAACTCAGTAAAATATTTGTTCATATTCTTTGCTTCTACTTCCTCACCTCTTATTTTTTTTCTTTAACAGTAGTTTTTAATTTCTCTATTGAAACTCTTCTTTTCAAGGCCAACATTCTCATGGATCCAGTCAGCAATTTTGACGGTTCTCATCTTACTCAATTTCTTTACAGCTTTTGTCAATTGATCACACATTTCATCTTGAGACATATTCCACTTGGCTTGGGGGCTGCTATACTCGCCTAGCTTTCCTTCTAACTCCCTTTGCACTCCTTGGTCTTCTGTGAAGGTTCATCTCTTCTGCTAAACAACTAAGATTTAAATACCTCAAGATTTAGTACTTGGATTTCTCTGTCTACACTTGCTATCTTAATGATATTTATACAGACTCATGGTTTTAAATACCATTTACATGCCAAGCCTTCTCAAATGTATGTCTGCAATTCAGATTTCTTCCAGGAACTATACATTCCAATGTTTAATTGCCTACTCAACAGCTACATTTGAATATAGAGAAGGCCTCACAAACCTAACACAGTTAAAACTGAACACTTGATTTTTTTTTTTTTTTTGAGACAAGATATCTTTCTGTCACCAAGGCTCGAGTGCAGTGGCACAATCTTGGCTCACTGCAACCTCCACCTCCCATGTTCAAGAGATTCTCCCACCTCAGCCTCCTGAGTAGCTGGGATTAGAGGCACATGCCATCACAGCCCAGATAATTTTTGTATTTTTAGTAGAGACTGAGTTTTACCATATTGGTCAGGCTGGTCTCGAACTCCAGACCTCAGATGATCTGCCCACCTTAGCCTACCAAAGTGCTGAGATTATAGGCATGAACCACCGCACCCAGCCTGGATTCTTGACTCTTAACAACTTCCCGCCAACATAAACTTCCTCATCTTAGTAAATGACACCACAATCTATCTGATACAAATAGAAAACATCCTTGACTCAGCTCTTTTTCCAATACTCTACATTCAACTCAATAGCAATTCCTATTAGTCCTACCTTGGCACGAATCCTGAATCACCTCTTCCCACCATTGTCACTGCTGCCACTTTAGTCTAACAACCATCATTTCCCAGGGAAACGCTACAATAGCTTCCCTACTGGTGTATCTACTACCACTGGATGAACCAGAATGGTCTTGAGAAAACTTTAATGATGTTCACAGCACTGCTCTACCAACAGTGATCTCATGTCTCCCTCAGAGATCTACACTGATCTAAAAGCAGTCCATGAAGCCCTAAATGATCACTTACCTTATTTCAGATCATTCTCCTTCATGCTCACCACTAGCCTCCTTTTTTTCCTACAAATATCCTAGCTTTTTTCTCATCTCAGGGCCTTTCACACTGTAGTCCTTACTGTCCGAACACTCTACCACCAGATCTTCACATGACTTGTTCTCTTACCTCCTTTAGAACTCTCTGCTCTAATGCCTCCTTCTCTAAACAGTCTTTCAAGACCAGCCTACCTAAAATAGTTATTCACTCTATTTTTCATAAGTCTTTCCCTTAGTCTCTCTGGTTTTTATGGGAGCACTTCTATAGCAAAAATCATATACAAGTTTCAAAAACTTATTTGTTATCTTACTTTATAAATGTTATTTTATAAAATGTCAGCTCCATGAGAGTATAAGCACTTAATCTGGATATGGTATAGCCACTCAACAATTATCTTTTTGAATTCACAGATTTAAATATGATATTTTCTATCTAATCTTACCTACAAATAGATGCATTAAAGAGTCCTAAGTGTCAGTCAGCCCAGTGTATTACTAAAATTTGAATATGCTTAACTAAATCACTGCTTTTCTAGGTTACTAAAGCCAATATTTTCTTTCTCTTCTCCCAGTAGAATATAATGGCCCCAAACTGGAATATTTTAGGTTTGGGATATTTCTAAAATTCAGGTAAAATCAAAAATAGTGTATATGTATATAGTGTATGTAGTAGAGCTGTGATGAACATTTCTTTGTGAGAAACAAGAATATTTCAGAACACTGGTATTCAACTGTCTTTCTTGCTCAGAAACAACTATATTATATGTATCATACGTAAAAAATAAGGCAGGAGTATAAACAGAAAACCAATGTTTATCAGTTGAATAAGCCAACTTTAGGGAAATGGTTAGAAGTTTAAATACATGAATGGCAAATGAAAAAGCATAAAATAGTATTGAATCTATTCATATCTATTATTAGAGACAACCCTTATCTATCCGACATGCAATTGAAACACTCAATCACCTGAAGGTTTTCAACTACAAAATCCTTCACAGTATTCTTCGTTGGCTGTTAAATTGAAATCTAAGTATAGTAGTAGTCACTAATCCAGGTTTTAAAGAAATATATATTCAAGATATATTATATTCAAAATCTAATTCCTAGAAATGGTCAAGATGTGTTTTTTCCTACATTTCTCTAACAGTTATTTTAATAACACATTTACAGCATTTACTACCTGCAGACATGGCTCTAAGTATCTCATATGTATTAAATCACAAAATCCTTGTAACCGTTTTCTAGCAGGAAATCTGTCAATTTCTTTACATAATTCAAGGACTAACAAAAAAAAAAAAAAAAAAAAAAAAGGCCTGTAGGCCAAATCAGTCCAAGCATCTGTTTCTGTAAATGAAGATTTATTGGAAAACAACCACACTCATTTTTTTTAATATATTGTCTATTACTGCTTTCATGATTCAAAGGTAGAGCTGAGTAGTTGCAAGAGATACTATGTGGTCTGGAAAGCCAAGCATATTTTCTATCTAGCTCTTTGTATAAGAAGTTTGCAGGTCCCCAGTTTAATCTAATAATACAAAGTTTGAGACTGGGCGTGGTGGTTTACGTCTGTAATCTCAGCACTTTGGGAGGCCAAGATGGGCGGATCACCTGAGCTAGTGAGTTTGAGACCAGCCTGGCCAACATGGTTGAAACCCTATCTCTACTAAAAATCCAAAAATTAGCCAGGCGTGGTGGCATGTGCCTGTGATTCCCAGTTACTCAGGAAGCTGAGGCAGGAGAATCTCCTGAACCTGAGAGGCAGAGGTTGCAGTGAGCCTAGATCATTCCCACTGCACTCCAGCCTGGGAGAGACAGATTGAGACGCCACATCAAAAAAAAAAAAAATGGCATAATATCCCATGAGCTAGTTATTTAATAAATATTTGGTTGATTGCTTTTAGTAGTATCAATAGAGAGAAACAGAGCATAGTCAGTTGTTTCTAAATATTAGGTATCAGTTTCCAAATTTTGGCTTTTCACTATGAAATCTTCAAAGTTAGCCAGGACACTTAAATGTATAAAACATCAAATAATATAATGAAAGCATTTCTTTTCAAAGTCTTAATAAGCTCTTAGGCAAAGGAATGCATTTCTAACAACTTGCATTCAGAAAAATGTCCTCTAAGTATATTATTCCACGATCTAGGTCAAAAAATAGAAAAATAAATACTAAAAATAGTAAAAGATAAAGTTCTAAAATCTTAGTAAACAAAGTTTGGGGACCTTTTTGAGATAGTGGAAAGGGCTATGGGATGTTGTACATCTTTCTGTTTTAGAAGTCCTAATGAGGGTGTTTGTGAGGAGAGATGGAACAAATTGCTCAATGAAAGTAATGGGGTCAACCTTCAGTTTCCTTTATGGATGCTGTAAATTGTGATGTTCTTCATTGTGTTTCTATATGTTTTTTCTATTTCTTATGTAGCTTCTAGCAATTTCATTTTAGAGTCTACTGTAGTTCATTGCAGGATGCATTTCTCTTTGTAAACTGAAGTGCTCTTTCAGCCAACCCTTACAATCTGAGTTTTCCACTTTAAATGCCTTCATTTTCAGCTCAAAACTCCAAGTCTCCCATCTTGAGAAAAGTGTTAATGCCTTTATAATAAGGAATGATCTCTCTTTATTGGTCCTACCATGTTTTGCCCTCTTTTTGTGTGTTGCATTCATCTTGAATATTAGCTACATGTCAAACATGCTGGCTTGTAACTACTGGGACAGTCAGAGAGCTACAGAATATAAAACAACTAAATAGGCTTCCTGACCTTACTATTATCAGTATGCTGTTCTCTCCTAGGGAGGCTTTTGTGAAAGTCAGACTGATCAATTGTTGTCACTTTTTATGTTGAAGAAAGACATATTGAGCAGTCTTTTGACATTCTTAGCTTACTCAGTTATACCATAAGTGGCTGTCTTGTTTTCTTAAGGAAAAATATTAATGCTGCTGCTAAAATAGGGTGGGTTGGTTCCTTATCTAGTTAACACTGTGCTTGGATGAAATCTATTTTTTCAGCAGTATTACTGAGAAAAAAAATCTTACACATAGATTAAATAAAAGTTTATAACAGGGAACAATAAAATATAATAATTTATATATTATGATAGTCTCTTACACTGTAAAAAATATGGCTAATGTAAATGTTTAAAGTGATATTGGCTTAAAGTATATCTAGATTTCACTTTCAGAATGCCTTTCTCAGTCAAAAAAATTATTAGATTAGTAAAATCCTAGGGACAACTTGGCTAAATATGAGGCATTTCTCACTTCGCAACACAAGCAAAGAAAAGGAAACAGGTCAGGCATGGTGCGGTGGCTCATGCCTGTAATCGCAACACTTTGGGAGGCCCAGGGAGGCAGATCACCTGAGGTCAGGAATTCAAGACCAGCCTGGCCAACATAGTGAAACCCCATCTCTACTAAAAATACAAAAACACAGCCGGGTATGGTGGCATGTGCCTGTAATCCCAGCTACTCGGAAGCTGAGGCAGGAGAGTTGCTTGAACCTGGTAGGCAGAGGTTGCAGTAAGCCTAGATCGCATCACTGCACTCCAGCCTGGGCAACAAGAGCAAAAACTCCATCTCAAAAAAAAAAAATACATAATTAGCATTATATATTATCTCCTAAAATAACTTACACATGTTGAGTGCTTACAATATGCTAGATATTATTATAAGAACTTTCCATGTGTTTTTATTCTTAACCCTCAAAACAAAGTAATAAGCTACGTAGTATTATTAGCCCCATTTGATAGATAAAGAGAATTAGGCATACGGATTAACTTGATTAGTAGCACATATGGAATTTTAGTTTAATAATCTCCTATGAGAGCCCCTGCTTTTCGCCATGATATTAATACTTTGAATTATTTTTTCTGTATTACAATTGACTAGAAAACAGCGACAAGGTAATTATAGTTTAGTCAAAGCAATTTATGTAAGTATCTAGCTAGTATCAGCAATTTCTTAAAATAAGACAACAATGAAGTCTGCTTCTGGATAATTCTTTAAAAGAAACGCATACAAATATTAATAATATGACATGAGTGGTACCCTCAATGGAAAATGATTTAATTAAATGATTTAAAAACAAAAATACCATAACTTATTTCAAATTTATAACAATGATCTTAAGTAAACAAAGATGGATACTAAGCAAGCGGAGATTTTGAAATATATCTTTTAAATGACTAAGATCTTTTTTGTAAGAGATCATCATTGTATATCAATATATAATTAATATACAATAATATTAATAAATATTATTGCTGTATACCAATAATTGTGTGTGTCGATATTATATAATTATATATTATTGTATATCAATAATAATTTTTCCATAGAGTGGTCCTCAATGGAAAAATTAAAAGATTTTAAAATACAGATACCATAATTTATTTCAAAATTATATTACAACAATGATCTTAAGTAAACAAAGATAAATACTAGGTAAGGAGAGATTTTGAAATATATCTTTTAAATAGTTAAAATCTTTTTTTGTAGGAGACCATCATTGCATATTATACCTGCATGTATGCTTAACTTTTACTGTATGTTTAAAAATAGATTGCTGTGTACTATAAATGGCATAAGAAATAAAACCTAACCCATAAAGTACACTGTCTACCCTTCACAGAATGATTCACTGTTTTTCTAGAATTTGAAAACATGGATAAGTAATCTTGGTAAAGAGGACATATACGTTTGAAATCATTCAATATTTTAAGAAGTAGGTGATCCTTAACATATTTATCATTTAAATGTTATCAAAGTTTAACTTTGAAAAAGAATGTTAATCACTTAAAAAGAGGCTTATTCCCCCACAATAATACAGTACAGTTCCAAAGACCAGGCATAGGGAGGAGACAATAAAAAAATGTATTTTCTGCAGATAATTTTTTAAAATAATAATAAAATTCACTTCAAGTCAATCTGCTTTCTTTTATCACCATGAGCTGGCAGTTCTAAATAACACAAGCATACCTTGGAGATATTGCAGATTCAGTTCCAGACCACTGCAATAAAACAAATATCTCAAAGTTGTACAGATTTTTTTTGGTTCCTCAGTGCATATAAATGTTATGTGTGTGCTATATTGTAGTCTATTAAGTTTGCAATAGCATTGTGTCTGAAAACAATGTATATTACTTAATTTTAAAAGCACTTTTTTTTGCTAAAAATGTTAATGATCATCTGAGCCTTCCACAAATCTTAACCTTTTTGCTGGTAGAGGGTCTTGTCTCAATGTTGCTGGCTGCTGACTGATTATGGTGGTGGTTACTGAGTGCTGGGGTGACTGGGAATTTCTTAAAATAAGACAACAATGAAGTCTCCTTTTATGAAGGATTTTTCTGTAGCATGAAATGCTGTTTGATAAGATTTTATCCAAAGAACTTCTTTAAAATTTGGAGTCAATCCTCTACAACTCTGTCACTGCTTAATCAAGTAAGTCATGTAATATTCTGAATCTTTTGTTGTCATTTCAACAATGTTTATAGCATCCTCATTAGGAATAGATTTCATCATAAGAAACCACTTTCATTGCTCATCCATAAGAGATGACTCCTTATTTGTTAAAATTTTACCATGATATTGCAACAATTCAGTCATATCTTTAGGCTTCAATTCTCATTCTAGATCTTTGGCTATTTTCAACACATCTAAGGTTACTTAATCCACTGAGTCTTAAGACTGCAAAATCATCTGCAAAAGTTGGAATCAACTTCTTCTAAACTCCTGATAATGTGAGTATTTTGACCTCCTCTCATGAATCACAGATGTTTTTAATGGCATCTAGAATGGTAAATCCTTTCTAGAAGGTTTTCAGTTTACTTTGCTTAGATCCATCACAGGAATAACTATCTATAGCACCTACAGCCTTATGAAATGTATCTCTTAAATAATAACACTTGAAAAATAACTCCTTTATCCACGGGCTGCAGAATGGATATTGTGTTAGTAAGCATGAAAACAATATAATTCTCCTCATACATCACCATGGGAGCTCTTGAGTGACCAGGTACATTGTCAATAAGCAGTAATATTTTGAAAGAAATATCTTTTTCTGAGCAATAGGTCTCAACAATGGATGTAAAATACTTAGCAAGCCATACTGTAAACAGATGTGCTGTCATCTAGGCTTTGTTCTTCTATGTATAGAGCATAAGCAGAACAGATTTAGCATAATTCTTAAAGGCCCTAGGACTTTCAGAATGGTAAATGACCATTTGTTTCCACTTAAAATCACCAGCTGCATTAGCACCTGACCAGAAAAGGAGCCTGCCCTTTGAAGCTTTGAAGCCAGGCACTGTCTTCTCCTCTCTAGCTATGAAAGTTCTAGATGGCATATTCTTCCAATAGAGGGCTGCTTTGTATACACCAAAAATCTATTGTTTAGTGTAGCCACTTTCATCAATAATTTTACCTATATCTGGATAACTTGCTGCAACTTCTACAACAGCTCTTGCTGCTTCACCTCACACTTTTGTTAAAAAAAACAGCTTTTTTCCTTAAACCTCATGAACTAACATCTGCTACCTTTATACTTTTCTTCTGCAGCTTCCTCACTTCATAGAATTGCAGAGTTAGGATTTTACTCTGGATTAGGCTTTGGCTTAAGGGAATGTTGTAGCTGGTTTGATGTTCCATCCAGAACATTCAAGTTTTCTCCATATCATCAATAAGGCTGTTTTGCTTTCTTAACATTTGTGTGTTGACTGGAGTAGCACTTTAAATTTCTTCTGAGCACTTTCCTTTTGCATTCACAACTTGGCTAACTGTTTGGCAAAAGAGGCCTAGATATCACATTATCCCAGCTTTCACCATGCCTTCTTCACTAAGCTTAATCATTTCTAGCTTCTGATTTACAGTGAGAGACCTGTTACTATTTCTTTCACTTGAACACATAGAGGACATTGTGGGATTATTAGTTGGCTTAATTCCAGTATTACTGTGTCTCAGGGATTAGGGATGCTCAAGAAGAGGGAGAAAGATGGGGGAGTGGTTAGTCAGTAGAGTAGTCAGAACACACACATTTATTAAGTTCCTATGTGGGCATGGTTTGTGGTGCCCCAAAATAATTTCAATAATAACATCAAAGATTACTGATCACAGAAAACCATTAAAGACATAAAAATAATGAAAAAAATATGAAATACTGTAAGAGTTAACAAAATGTGACAAAAAGTGAGCAAATGCTGTTTAAAAAATGGCATCGACAGACAATGTATAACAGGGTTGCCAAACCTTCAATTTGTTAAAAATACAGTATCTGCAAAGTACAATAAAGCAGAGCACAACAAAACAAAGTGTATCTGTGTTAAAATATCCCTCTTGAAAAAACTTTTTTCCAAGTTTTAAGCAACTGCTGTGGTTCCTGTTGAGTTTTAATAACATTTGTATAAGTTTCAAATCAACTCATTTTTATGACTTATCCTTGAGTAAACATTGAATTCTACCTGAAAGTTCATCTGGAGGACTCTGTTACATATTCTAACCCAGACAAACACAGATTTGCCTACATAGGTTTATTTCAAGAGGAGTTCCTAATGTCTCAGAGTCAAAGTCATTGAAGTCTATTTGGATGCAGCTGCTGTCTCCAAACCATAGATATTACATAATTGCGCTTTTAAAGGTAGATTTAAAATAAACAACAATCTCATTATGTTTATGAAGACCAAGAAGCAGAACTTGAGTTCCTTCACTGCTAACAAATTTATGTGACCACTTGGAGATTCTGTGTTATTTTTTGACATAGAGACATTTGAAAACCCCTAGAATTTATCCCATAGAAACAAATATATGGGCTGTATTGCAACTTCCAGAATTTATTGTAGAGTAGGATTTTTAAAAATCTCTTCCAATCTTACCTTATAATTAAGGCTTTTCCTATTTGTATATCTGCTTACTCAGGTGAAAGCTTTTCAAAATCAAACTTAATAAAAAGGGCTCTCCAGACAAAGTCATTGTCAACTTTGTAGGAGTTAAGGCTCTATACTAGGAACTATAGTGCACTAGAAGTAAATGCATTATAATGAACTATAATGAAACTGAAACTAGAAATAACTAGAAATGACTGCAACAGATCAATAAGTGGGTATAAGCTTTTTGTCTTTATTCAGAAAACATATTAATGAAACTAAAATGTATTATTCCAACATCTCATGTACCCCATAAATATATTAATCTACTATGTACCCACAGAAATTAAAAATAAAAATAAATTTAAAGGAAAAATAAAAGCTATTATTCTATTACTTCCCCCTTCTCTGTTGTACTGTAATATTTAATTTATTCACAATTTATTTTCTTGGAATGATTATACGATCTTTTTTTCTTTTCTGGCCATTATTAGCACTTTTTTTTTTATCATTATTACCAAAACTAATGTTGCAGAGAGGAGGGAAGTAATTAAAAATAATACACTGGGTAGGGCAGAGTGGCTTATGCCTGTAATCCTGGCACTTTGGGAGGCTGAGGCAGGTGGATCGCTTGAAGTCAGGAGTTTGAGACCAGACTAGCCAATATGGTAAAACCCCATCTCTAATAAAAATACAAAAACTAGCCAGGCATGACGGTGCACACCTGTAATCCCAGCTACTTGAGAGGATAAGACAGGAGAATTACTTGAACTTGGGAGGTGGAGGTTGCAGTGAGCCGAGATCGTGCCACTGCACTCCAGCCTGGGTGGCAAAGTGAGAGTCTGTCTCCAAAAGAAAAAAAAAAAAGAGATATACTGTGCATGTCAAATATGCTAGGCACAACACTACAAGATAAGAGGATCTCAGACAACTTCGTTCATTTGCTTGATAGAACCATTTATACTTGCTGACTCCAGTTCCTCCTGTCTGTCCTTCTTCAAGAACAATCATCAGATTTGTGTGCATTCTGTTCCCGGGAACTGATCTTGTCAAGCTTACTGATGACCTCATTTTATTTAATCTCTCCGTAGCACAACTCTATCTTTGATTTCCATAACACGGTTGTCTTATCCTGAGTTTTGTTTTACTTTGCTAACAATTCTATTTCTCTCTTTCTCTCCCTTGCCCCTGCCCCAATTGTTCCTGCTCTTTAAATTGGATTCCTAGGATTCTGTGTTTGGCCTCTTCCCACTCCACACATTATTGGTGTGTCATCATATGTATTCCAATGGTTTTACCTACAAATTATTTGCTGAAATATTTATTTGTAGCCATATCACCTGATCCCATCCTCCAACTCTGATATCTATGCCTAGACATCCCACAGGTTCCTTAAATATAGCATAATCAAACCTAAATTTCACATCTTTCTAAATTTCAGATTTATATTCCCTAAACCAGGAAACAGTGGTATCTTAGATTCCTTTCTCTCCTTCATCCTGAAGTCCAATTGATGATCAAATCCTGTTTATTCTTCCTCTTTTTTATGCATTCCTCATCCCCCATCCCCATTGCTACTACTCAGTTTCTCTCACCTGACATGATGGTGTTTTCTTAATTTGTCTTTCCTCCTCTAGTCCTCATCTCTATATTCCTAATGTGATCTTACCAAAATGCACGTCCAATTAAATTGCCTTTATTTTTCTGGTTTCACACCACTCAATCTAGAAAATCAGTACTCCTTATATTAAGGTATATAATCAGACTCTGGTCTGACTGTGTCTCTTGCAATACCTCTGGGAAAGCCCAGTGATTTACTTATTTCAAAATATTTGGAGTTCTCTGAGTGTTCCTCTATGTTTCATATTTCTATATCTTCTGTTCATGCCCTTCTATTATCTACTCAATGAAAACCTCACTATGATATTATCAAATTGTACCTTCTCTTTAAAACTTTCCTCATAACCACAGTCAGTAAAATTAAACATTCTCATCTTACAGAGTTCCTATGACAGTCCTTAACCACATTTGAACTTTTATACATCTTATAATGCTTTCTAAATTATAAACTTCCTGAAGGCAGCTACCCTATCTTAATGATCTATATATCTGTAGGTAGTTGATAAATGATTCCCAGATAAACAAATAAATCATATTTGATTTGGCATTATTTTTCTTTTACTCTTTATTTTCCTCATTTTGGTTATAAAGTAGCCCTACCTTATTTTATCGCACTAATATAGGCTAACAAACATACATTATGACTGCCTTTATTTAACAAATCTTTAGTGAGAATCTATACTGTAACAACATATTTTTGTTAGCATGAGAGTGTGTGTGTGTGTGTGTGTGTGCGTGTGCGTGTGCGTGTGCATGTGCTGAGGAGGTTGTGATGGGGAGCAGGATAAAAAGGTATAAAAGCTTGGTCCTAAGTCTTTACTTATTAACCTTGGCCCTGCTCCTCCCAATGTGTCTCCACTTAATTCATAAGAGAGGTAGATAACTTCAATGGGGTTGGAAAAGTTCCTTTTCTAGGATATATTTATTGGGACGCCAATGACACCAAAATTTTAGGACTCCTTCACTAGCCTGAGTTTTCCCCATGGAAACTGCAGGCATTTATAATTTATTTTATGCAATTGTATTGAAATTGCTGTAGACATTCTGCATTCATAATTTTGTTCTCTCTTTTCTAAACTGCCCTGTTCATTCCACCTCACCCTATACAAAACTGTTAGAACTTCAAGGATTTAGAAAATCTAGATCAATCCCCTGCCTCTATTTTTAATGGTAGCAGTTATTTATTGAGCACTTCCTATGTGCCAAGCACTGTTCTATGATTGATGTGCATTTATGTCTATCTATATCAGGATATTCAGAAGCCTATAATAATAAATGGTTCTCAGTGTACTAGATGGATTGTGCTAAATGCTATTTATACATCACTTTTTACAAGTAAAAAAAGGAAAGCACAAAGAGATTAAGGAACTTGCCCCAAATCATACAGCCAATATCTGAAGGCAAGCATTCAGGCACCAATTCTGCATGCTTAATCATTACCCTGTGAAGCTTTGGCCATAATTTACCCCTTCTGTGGATTTTGATGACTGCAAGCCCAACAAGAAAATGCCTTTTATTCTTTCAATATCTTATTTGAGACCTCATGCAGAATATCTCTTGGCAAATAACACACTGGCTTACATTGATGCACATGAGTTATGTTCATACGTAAAAATTAAGAGGGTAGAAAAAGCAGTATCAAGAAAATGTAGAGTGGGGTAAAATGCCAAAATACAGGCTTTGCCAACTTAATCATATTAAGTAGTTTTGATCCTGAATGTTGAAAGAAGCAAATTATCAAGGTTAATATGGAAGTGAATCAAAGCTGCTGTGAGACAATGGACAGTATACCATAAAATACACAAATTTGTTACAATCTTCCAATTTAAGGCAATGCATTGCAGATATCAGCATCTAACATTTATTAAAAAAAAAAACAGTTATGGATTGGGTTGTCCTGGGAATAAAATATTTTAAGCAACTGTGAAGACTATACATCATACTGTTTTAATAGCTTCATTTTTATAAATTGTCATGCTATTGTCTGTTTTTAAATCTCTGGGTTTTCTTTGCAAAAGGTCTACTATCGTTCACTTCTTAAATTTAGCTTCGTTTCAAATTTTACTTAGTGCTTCACTGAAAATCCTTTTGTGTGGCCCTGTTCTCTGCTATGAGGTATCTGTGGCAATTCCAAAGGTCATGTGTAGCAACTGAGTAGAACAAAGTTACCACAGATCTCCCCTTGCCATTTTAAGCAGGTGTTGCTGGATAACTACATTCCCAGCCACCTCAGTGTGTCAAATTCAGGAAGATAATTTTCTTAAACTATAACAGAAATTTCATTGAGGCAATTTGTCTTCAATGCATGAGATACGATTGTTCAGCTAACCCCAGATTCTGTCTGAGAAATCAAGCAAATACATTTTCAAACAATGGCTTTGACTATTTTGATCCTAGGTACAAACCAATATGTTGATGGTGTTATTTGGGGGTGCCATTTACATAAAACAAATTTAGAATTGATGTGCCACTTTGTAGCCACCAGAGTTAATGGGCCTTTTAAGAACCTCTACTTAATAACAATAAAGTGTCATTTTTACAAGAGTTAGTGTTGGAAGAATTAATGCACCTCTGAGGCTGACCTTCAGCTGCTCCTTCAACAGTAACTACTGTACCATTTCATGCTCAGAGATTCCCCAGATTTAAAGTTGATATTATAAAATCAGCATTCTCAGATGTTTTTAATAAAATTGGAATATTAATTGTGAATGTATGGAGATGGCTGTTAGTATGCCTATAATGCTTTCATAAGGAAGGAATTTTCACCAAGGTTTAGACACTACTTAACTGCCAAAGCTCCAAAATAATTTGTATTGATATCCAGGTGTTAGTAATGATTATTAATGCATCACTGTAACAGCTCTTGGAGGCTATCCACCAGTAAAATTTCTATTTTTACAAAATATGTATGCAGTTAAGGAGTTAATAACTGCTGCCTCCTACAAACCTTCACAGGGATACATGCCAAAATGATATGTAGTGGGGTGGTAAATGTCTCATTGCCTTGATCCTGGATAACAGGCACAACAAAACAAAGCACCACTCATTCTAAATAGCAGGGTGTCAAGTCTTCTGAGGCAAGTGTGATTCCTTAACTCCAGCCTGAGCCTCTGTTACAAAATTGCATAATAGGATCTAGTAGCCTGTGAAAGTGTTTTCTGACATATCAGTGTTATAGGGGACCTAGTATAGAGTCATCAAGTTGTCTTGATTTGCCAAATGGGGTAAACAAACTACCTTTGACTGGCAGATGCAGAAGAGACTATACTTTTCTGTGCTGGTTGGCGGAGTTCAAATTGAAGGGAAGTGAATACTGGGTTCAACAACATAAATGAAGAGAATATTCAGACTTATTTTACAGCTTCCTTAAAAAAAACTGTAGGGGTATATAAGTTTAAGACTACAGATCAGGTTTTAAAACTTTTGACCAAATATGAATAAAGGGCTCAAACGTGTAATTATTTGGACAAAAGCATCTTTTTTGCATGTGGTTATCCAGGTTCTCCTCCTAGAGAAGCAGACACAAAGATAAGATTAAACAAACCCAAGAGTTATTAGAGGCAAGGTCAGGGAGAAACACCTATGAAAGAAAATCTATGAAAGGAGGAAGCCAGAGGAGGCTAAGAGAAGAGACTGATCTCACCTCAATGTAGACCTAACCTCCTTGAAGAACAGGGGGAGGAGAAAGAGGAAGGAAAACAAGCCTTACACTGTAGTATAGTGTAAGAAAATCTCAGCCAAGTGGATGGGGAAACCTGAGCCCACATTGCCATCAGTGAAGTCCCACATCTCTCAGGAACGGGCCGTTTTAGTACCCCTGCTGTACTCTATCACTGACTAGAAGTAGCTCCTAAGAAGAGCGGCCTCAACACCAAAGCTGTGATGGATCCAGAAAGCAGCATCTGGAGCCAGTAGTCAGTTGTGTTTCTAGCAGTAGGAAATGTGAGAGGGCATTTTCATGAGCATTACAATGCATTCAGTCAGTCACTATGCTTTTATAAGCATTAACTACAATATTTTAATAAAAATCTGAGCTCTAATTAGGTAAACAAACATGAGTAGTTTTACTTCCAATTTGCAGAAATCAAATACTTACAGATAAATAAAAATTACTACAGAAAATTCAGCTAAAATTAACAAAAGATTTCAAACGACCACAAAAACAGAAAATCATCCTAATTAATCAGTCCTGTCAAATGTATTCATTGCTTGCAGATAGTAACTACTTTTAGTACACAAAAGCACACGGTACTTTTAAGATCTTAGTCCAATAAAGGAGAACTGGCATTAGTTGAATAAAGCCAATAAAGCAAATTAGCAACACTGCTCAGATAATCAAAATGAAGATTCAAAGGACAGGGGCAAAGATAAACAGAAGTGTATGTGTCTAATATGCAGTATATAAGATGTTTTACTCACTTATGCTATGTTTTTTAAAAAGGGGATAAAGGTGAGCAAGAAAGACCACCTATGTACTAATGTAAGTATAAGACGAGAGTTCCATTTTGCTTTGACATTGCCAGTTGTCAAAAGGGCTGGCTTGGATTGGTTACATCTATGCACCCTGGTAAGACACAATCCAAGTTGTTTAATTCGGTGTTCTTAGAAAAACTGACTAATTTGTGAAGTCAGAGGCATATTTATGTTTAATATACTTTTTAAATGTCAATTTAAATAGTAAAATATTTTTAAAAATCAGAATTAAAAAATAAGCTCAAAGTGGGTACCTGGCACTTTTGAAGTATCTTTCATATGATTTTCTAGGAGGAAGAACATCAGACCCACAGAAGTCCTTAGTAAAGATGTCATGTTATCCCAATAGGAATGTCTAAGACATCTTGATAATCTTGCAGCTTCTCATGTAATCCAAAAGGAGGTAAAACTACAGTGAAGTGCATTTTCTCAGACTTGAATGGGTACAAAAAGATGAAAATACAATTAATTCAATTGTACTTCTTTGAGAGACTTCCAACACATTTAGCCAACAGAACAATGGTGATTTTTCCCCTTTTCAGCAGTAGAGTCTTTTTTAAACATTGTGCTTTGAATATAGGGCTTTTTTTTTAATTGCTTTTACTCCTCCTCCCTAGGATAGTAAAACTCCAAGCTCTATATAAGTAAGTATAAAGGATTTTACAAAACGCAAAATGATGAAGTTTACAGAGAAAAGTGCTGGGTTTTAGACAATAATACTATCAGCTTAGGGCTGAAAGAATCAGAGGTCTAAAGGTTTGCAGACTCAGATTGAAAGCACATATAACACCTAGTTCTGAAAATTAGGTCATGTTCACAGAACTATTTGACTGCTCCGTTTGCATCTGAAAGTCCAATATTTGAGGAAATGTGACTATTTTAATAGCAGGCTTGTATCAGCAGTTATAAAAATGAGGCCTGAAGCACTGAAAATAGTCTCCTTTCCTTGTTGTCTTTGTCCTTCTAATTATTACAGATTGTGTTGGAATATCTGTCTTCATTCTACACCTTACTTCTCACCCAGCAGTGGTCCCTAATTCAGAGCTAATCTGTAAAGGTCAAACCAAAGTTGGAAGCATCCCAAGAATCCATGATTATGCACCAATATTGCTGAGTAGCTAAAGGGTAGACAGATTTTGGCTAGTGACAGATTTCTTTTTAATAAACAAGTTCACTGAGGGAAAAAAATAAAAAGATGAATCTATTAAATACAGAAAACCCAAAAACAAAGAAATTGTTGATTGCTTTCTATCCTTTAAAATACACAGTTAAGAAATAACCCTACAAGTACAGAGTTCCCTAATATTTAAAATGTATAAAAAATAATTCATTCTGTGAATCAATTCTTATTAAGCAGGGTACTTTTTAATTTTAATTTTTTAATTTCCTTTAAGTTCTGGGATACACATGCAGAACATGCAGGTTTGTTACATAGGTATACATGTGCCATGGTGGTTTGCTGAATCTGTCAACCAGTCATCTAGGTTTTAAGCCCTGCATGCATTAGGTATTTGTCCTAATGCTATCCCTCCCCTTGACCCCCATCCCCTGACAGGCCCCAGTGTGTGATGTTGCTTTCCCGGTGTCCATGTGTTTTCATTGTTCAACTCCTAATTATGAGTGAGAACAAGCGGTGTTTGGTGTTCCATTCCTGTGTTAGTTTGCTGAGAATGATAGTTTCCAGCTCCATCCATGTCCCTGCAAAGGGCATGAACTCGTTCTTTTTTATGGCTGGATAGTATTCTATGGTGTATATAACGCAGGACACTTTTCTAGGCACACAGCATATAATAGTGAACAAAACAGACAAAACTCTCTCCTCATGGAGCTGACACTTGAAGGGAGACAGACAATAAGAAATTATTTAAATATATATAATAAATCAATGGTGAAAAGAGCTAAGTAGTAGGTTGCAAGTTTAAACAGGTGGCCAGAGAAGGTCTTACTAAGCAGTGGTGTTTGAGAAAAGACCTGAAGGAGCTGACTGGGGCAGGGAGGGGAGCGGAAATGAACCATGAGGTAGCTGTGCGGAAAGCATTCCAGGCAAAGGGAAGAGCTAGTGCAAGGCACTGATGTGGGAAGGAGTGTGTCTAATGTAACAGAAGAGCCTTGTGCCCTGGAGTTCAGCAAACAAGGGGAAAACACTAAGAGATATACTAAGAGGCATTGGGGAGCTAGATGTTTATGCATGAGAATCTTGTGAGCAACTGTAGAGACTTCGGATTTTATTCTGAGAGAGATAAGAGACCATCATAAGTAGAGGCTGAATAGAGAAAAATATCATACAATTGGTAAGTTAAGGAATCACACTGGCTGCCACATTCAGAATAAAACAGAGCAAGGAAGAGAGCAGAGCAAACAGGAAGAACACTATTGAAATAAAACAGATGAGAGATAAGGGGCATTGGACCAAGATACAGCAGGTGTGGTGAGAAGTAGAAAAATTTTGGCCCATTCAACTCTTCTTTTTAAGGAAGAGTTGAAAGAATTTGCTGATAGACTAGAGTGTATGAAAAAGAAGAGTTAAGAGGAATGAGGTTATGGCCTGAGTATCTGAAAGGATGAAATTACTACTGAGGAAGAATGTGAAGGGTCAGGTGTGAGAGAAAAGGTAAGGAATTTGTTTGGGGTTGCTAAGTATGACATACTCATTTAGACAAAAAGTGAAAATATCAACTAAGCAGACTGATACGTGAGTCTGGAGTTCAGAGGAGAAGTCCAGGTTGGTGATGAAAATTCGGGTACTGCCAGCATAAAAATGGTATTTAAAGCCATGATACTGGAAGAGACCTCCAAGGCAGTGAGTGCACAAAGAAAAGATGTCCAAGGACTAAGCCCTGGGGCTCTCTGATGTTTAGTAGCATACAGCTTTGCTGCATCTCATGACAAGAAGCATTCCACAGATGGTCTTAAAGGGATTCTGGATGAGATGATTGTTTAAAATGAAATACTGCAGAGTAAGTTCATACATTAAGTGGTGATTTTAACCAGATGTTTTCTAACATTCCTTCCAATGCTGTATGATTTTTATAAACTAAAAATGAAATCTTAACAACAATGAGATATCACTACACACCTATTAGAATAGCCAAAATTCAGAACACTGACAACACTAAATGCTGGCAAGGATATGGAGCAACAGGAACTTTTCTTCATTATAGGTTGGAATGCAAAATAGTACAGCCACACTAAAAGACAGTTTGGCAGTTTTTTGTTAAAAAAAAAAAAAAAAACAATAAAACTGAACATGCTCTTACCATATAACTCAGTAGTCACACTCCTCAGAATTTACCCAAAGAAGTTGAAACTGTATTTCAACATTAAAAACCTACTCATGAATGTTTATAGCACCTTTATTCATAATTGCAAAACCTCAGAAGCAACCAAGATGTCTTTCAGTAGGTGAATGGATAAACTGTGGTACATCCAGACAATGGAATATTATTGAGTACTAAAAAGAAATCAGCTCTCAAGTCATATAAAGTCATAGAGGAAACTGAAATGCATATCACTAAGTTACAGAAGCCAGTGTGAAAAGGCTACATACTGCATGATTCCAACAATACCACATTCTGGAAAAGGCACACCTGTAGAGACAGGAAAATATCAGTGTTTGCTAGGGGTTAGGCAGATGAAAAAATGAATAGGAGAAGTACAGATGATTTTTAAGGCAGAGAAAATACATATGATACTATAATGGTTAACATATTTGTCCAGATCCATAGAATGTATAACACCAAGAGTAAATTCTAGTGAAAACTATGGACTTTAGATGATAATGATGTGTCAACACAATAAGCTCATCCATTGTAACAAAAGAATCACTTTGGTGGGGGATGCTGATAATGCGAGAGGCTATGCATATGTAAGGGTAGGGGGTATAAAAGAAATCCCTGTTCCTTCTTCTCAACTTTGTTGGGAACCTGAAACTGCTCTAAAAATAATCTTTAAGAAAATAAAATCTTTTGAACATCATAAAATTCTAATATATGAATATGTGTTATAAGTATACAATTCCCTGATTTATTTATACCTTATATATGAGGATTGACCTTGTATTGTTCAGATAAAATTCTACAGTAAAAAATGTGTTACTTGTCTGTGAAAGTCAAGCATGCAGTCCATGTTTCAACAAGCTGCCATTAGATTCATATCAATGATTTAAATATAAAAGGATATTATTTAAACTAAAAATACCCTGGGCCCTATTGGTTAAATTCTGAATTGACCAGATATAGAGGTACAGAATAGTTTTGTTTAATCTGACATGGCTAGATTATTTTAAATCATATGAGAGATTTTACATCATTGATGATTTTGATAAATGTTTATCTTTTTAATACATACAATTAAAATAATGTGTGTCAAAATATTGAAAATGAGAATTTCAGGAAAAATCTAACAATATCTAATGTCATACACATCAATTTCAATATGCCTTGTTTACCTTGGACTATATATATTTTATTTTTGTTTGCATAATCCCTAAGCTTTGTTAACCCTGGGGAAAACCACCTAATAAACACGACTCTACATCATTCCTCTTGCAGGAGGTATGATTCTTTACATTTGTAACGCACTTATAATAACATGACAAATTGCATCTTTTACTTCCACCTCCACTCTGGTTGTCTTTGGAATTAAATTCACCAGAGAAGTCTTCTGAAAAGTTGTGATATTTCACCTGTCATGTACACATCAATAGAACATCTTTTGTTGGCACTTGCTTTCAAAATCACTCAAGATATAAGTAGTCTTAAAACAGGAAACAAAGCTTTTTCAAGAACTGTGATACTAAAGAGTCAATACTGAATGCTATCAAACTGTACACAATGCCAGTAAGATAGTATCAATAAGAACTGCATTTTTCTTTTTTAAAGGAAATACCATACCTCAATCAAGTAGTCAAGTAACATGTTCTTTCCTCATTGTAGCTAGTTTATGTCACATCTTCAACCACAAAAATAAACAAATACTTTTTTCTATTAAAGATTCTTCCTCAAGAGACATAAAGAGTTACAGAAAACTCCATGAAAGTCCATTAATGTCATATCTTCTAGAGGATTTCTTATATTTTCTTAGAGGAATTATAACAATACAGAGGTATTAAATGACCATCTGTTAAAGTAAGATATGAGTATCCACAACAGCTAACCCAGACCTATGAGAAAACCTAGCCAAGACTAAGGAATTTGTTGTTCTAGAATGGCCTTACACATGTCTGATGATTGGCTAGCTGTCGAATGGGGTGAGTAAAACATAAGTCTTTCATCATCTGTTGGTAGCAGGGTTCCAAGAGAATAAGTGGAAGCATTCAAGGTCTCTTAAGGTCTAAGTCTAGAAATGGCATGATGTCAATCTTACCACATTCTATTTGTCAAAACAAATTATCAAGGTCACATGGCATTCAAAAGGTGGGAAGTTAAACCCCCACCAAATTTGCATTTGAATTCCCATTCAAATTCAAAACATGGTAGTTTAAGTTCTTACCTTTTTTGGAACTTTGGAGGGAATTTGGCGGGAATTTTGAATTTCCCACCATATGAATTTTCAAGGTAATGTGCCATTCAAAAAGTGGGAGCTTAAACTTTTCTCCCACCTCTTGGTGGGAGAAAATGAAAAGATATCACTAATAGATGTGGGTGGGGGTATATACTAAGGCTGGACAGAGGGGAAGTGTTAGGAGATGAGCTCAAAGAGCTAGGCAGTGGGGAGATCAGTTAAGAAGCTGCTGAAACAATACAACGGAGAATTCAAACTATTGATTTTCAAGTAGCAAACTCCCAATACACACAACCTGACAAAAATTTCATCTTAATGAGCAAGCACCTGAAACTCAAATAAGGCATGCCTTACAAACACACTGCTCTAAAAATCTTATGTGTTCATGTTCTAATCTCCTTGTTCTTGCCACCAAGCAAAGTTTGGGTTTTTGTTTCTTCACAAATCAAGATACAGAATAAAAAATAAACTATGCAAAATTTGAATCTGTAGCAACTCTTACAGTTAATTCTTACTTTGTAAAACGTGCTTTTTAAGCTTCAAAGATGCATACAAATTTGAAGTATTGTTTTTACAAAATCCAAAGATTAATTTTATCCAAATATCCACAATCAATGATGCACTAAAGCATCAATCCAGTGACAAGAGAATTAACAATTGAAGTAACAATTGAAATATAGTAAATTGTTAATAATTATGGAAGCCATACCCTCGACATCTTGCACATATAGCAGCAACATGCTTTAATGGATGGTACCTGGGGCATTTTCTTTGTAGATTCACCTATTTTTACATTCAGCTCATTAATTGTATGAGAAAATGATCCTGATTGGCTAGAGATTATCTTATACCTTTTGTCTTTATGGTATAGAAATTAAGTCAAGCCCTTTAAGACAATTTTTATATGACAAAAAATAAACAAATAGATGCTGCATAACTAGTCCCCAGACTGTTAATATTAAACAGAAAAAAAAAGTGAAAATTTTATTTCAACTTTATCCATAAACTTAGGACACGAAATTGCTTAAGCTAAAAAAAACAATGGGTAAATAAAAAGTTCTGTAACTTGCTTCCATTTCTTGTATTCATGTCTTTATCATTTCAACCTTTTCCGTCTGTGATTCAGAATTGACCTTGAGAGGTCATCATGAATACACCAGAATCTTGAAATGGAGCCATACTTACTCTGTATGAGGTAAAAAGCAAAACAAAACAAAACAAAACAAAAATCCAATTTTAAAAGTTTAATGAAACAACATTTTATAACTTACTTTGGAAACAATTCATACTGCCAAGCTTTTATTAAATAAGTAAAAGTTATCAGTTTTATAATAGAGAAAAAATTAATCCACAATTTCATTCATTCAATAAATATTGACAAAGTGTCCACAACCTACAAAGCTCCTCAATATGTATAGGTTAAAAGTAATTGTCTTGTGTGATAATTAGGGGATAGGAGAATGGAACATTTGCTGATTGCCATGTGTTAGGCTGTTCTGAGGTGCATTTCAAATTCTCAAAGACACCCCAGGAGACTCAACAGTTAAGGAATTTGGCCAAGGTCAATGAAAAAATGTTTAGCTAAAATGTGGCAGAGCATGGATTAAAGAACAGAACTCTCCAATATCAATGCTTTTTCCACAGAACTATACTTTTTATACAGGTTGAATAGTTCAAGTAATAAAGTTATTTTTACATAGCCACATTTTAAAACTATTTTTTGAATTTATATCATAACACATATCCACCCCCAGCTCTGGTTACTCCAGTTGTAGGCTCCACTCCTGCCAGGTCCTTCAAATAACATAATCATAACATATTTATGCTTGAAGTACATGCATAGGCAAACATTTTAGGTTCCAAATTATGGCTAGAAAGGTTTTAAAATGTTCATAAGTATTGATAAATATCATGGGAGAGGTGGGAAACCAGGGTAAGCTAAGGGACCGTTAGCTGAGAAAGATTTAAGAAATCAATTCATTATGTTTTTCCCTACATTATCCACTTTTGAGTCCAACTACCACTGTAGCTCACTGGCATGTCTAGAACTCAGAATTTAGATAAATCAAATTATCACAACATTATACATTATTTGATTTCCATATTCATAAGAATCTCTACTTGAAATATATAGCCAAATTTAAAAGTGTCTAAAGTCAAATAAATGTGACCATTTAATCATACTTTTAACTCTTAAATAATCTATAAGCCAGTCCTGGATAAAATACACCAGACAGAAACCAGTAATACCAGACTTGGCCTTTTGTTTGTTATAGAAAAAAATGTTTTATTTGATTTATCTCAGACTACCGCTTATCAGATTTTATTCTGGTGTATTCCAAAATCACTCCCCAAGCAATTATGATGTGTACCAAAGGTGCAAATCATTGCTTATATGATGATTATCTATTTTATTGCCATTTCTCTCTTTTTAAATTTATATTAAAATAGAGGGGTTGTGAGCATAAGACTTTGTTTATAAATCAATTTCAGGCAATGTATTCTTAGCAATATTCTGTAATATTAAAAATTTATCGTTTTACCTTGTTTTTCTTCTACTAACTTTATTTGTGCACTAAAAAGCTTTTGCTATTATCTCTGAAATGTGTCTATGTGCTTTCTAATTTTAAATATGTAATACGTTATTCTTGATATCTGTTTAGTCTATGAATTGAATTTTTTCTTATGTAAATTATTCTGCTAAGTTATGCATTATGGTATGAGATTTATAAGAAGTTCTCAATCTCCTAGTCATGAAAGATTTTGTGGTGAACATATTAAGTGTAAATTCGTCTACTGGTAGACTATTGGAATATTAAGTATTGTATACTTTGCTACAATAAAAATTGGAAAAGACATTTCAAAAAGATTTATAGGTTTCCTTCAAGCTTAGTATATTAGAATATTCAAAGAGTCACATTTTGACAAACACTGACACTATTTTTCATATTATATTGAAAAAAATTATTTTCCTCTGAAACTCTCTGCTGACATTTAAGACTTAATATTCAGTATGTCTATTGTTATACTGAAGTAGATTTGTTTATAAACAGGACTATTTAACAAGATCACATATAAAATATATTTCTATTATAAATTTTAGGTCCTATGCTTGTTGCTGCTAAGATGATTTGGAGGATATAACCTATGGTTTCCCCACAGCTCCAGTTACTACTATATCTGTCTCATTCTAGCTTCCAGCGGTTCTAGTCTCAGTGGTTCTGACTCCATTGAGAAGTACAACTTAGACACAGCAGCTTAAGTCTTTTAAGACATAGAAAAAAAGAGATAAAGTCCAACAATCTTATAACTCATATTCAGAAAATGAATACAGAAATACTTATTATTAAATTTAGTTTAAATATTTTTCTCCATATAGGAAATTAGATTGATTAAATTAATTGTACATTTTTAAATAACTAAAATAGTATAATTATTTGTAATACAAAGTATAAATGCTTGAGGTGATAGATACCCAATTAACCCTGATATAATTATTACGCATTGTGTGCCTATATCACATAACCTATAAATACATACACCTAGTATGGATTCACAAAAAATAAGACTCATAAACAGGATATATATTTTAAATCATTTTAAAGCTTTAATGTTAAAAAAATGTGCTTGCTGATGAAATCTGAATAAGGTCTGTATTAAGGTAATAGTATTGTGCCAATGTCAATTTCCAATTTTGTTCATGCACTATGGTTATAAGAAATGCCATTATCAGAGGAAGATGGGTGAAATCTAGTATTTCTGTAAATTATTTAAGTATATAATTGTTTCAAAATAATAAGTTTAAAAATGTGTTTTGTAACATTTACTCTTATATAAAGTGGCTTTGTTTCCATTGTTTTAGAATTCTATTCCCATAAGTCATCTTTAGGCAATAAATAACAAGACTCCAATGCCCAATATCATTTTGGTACACTCAGACACAACTAGCACTTCTTACTTGGTTTAGTATTTTTTTCTTCTCTCTCAAAGTAAAATACTTATGCTCAAATATTTAACAGTTTTAAACTCTACTATATATTCTAAAATGCCTTTTTACTTTCTGGTTCTTTTCTGAATTTTTTTTTTTAAACAGACGTAACTGTTGTCATGATTACTTTCTTATATTTTCCTAATGAATAAATTGTGTCAGACTTATATCCTGAGTTTCCTTTATGAATATAAGTTGTTGAAATATGCAATGTAAAAACTTAATAAATTATTTCTTATTTAAATATAGGCACAATTTTTTAAAAAAATGTGTACTGACAATAGTTGCTATGTATTTTTCACACTCATTATGGATTATTCCTTGATGTTTACATGTGGATTGTAGTTCTCACTGTCAATATGCATTTGCTTAATGCCTTGAACACTGTAGTGTTCAGAAATCATTTTATTAAAAATTTTGGTATTACATAAAATTAAAAGTAACTATTATTTTAAAATATTATTTCAAAATAGTGTCCAATTATTTATATTTTGTTTCACTAAACAAATGATGTTTTATAGCCATATTTTAAAGTCCATCCAAATCATAATAAAATACATTTCATTAATTTTAATTATCAACAGATTTATAAAGTTGTAAATATAAGAAAAACCATAAGTAATATTAATTTTATTTCTAAGCATGTTTTGTTTAGGATATAGTAAGTTCTGTCCAGCACAGTTTGGTATAGGTACTAGCATCAAAGAAGGTCAAATTTTAATGTTAGAAGTATTACTAAAATTCTGGAAAATTTATAATCTAAAATTTGCATTTACCAAAAACATTATAATTCATGTGCACTCTCTTTTTTTTAAACTTTAAGCACATATAAAAATTCCAAGTGGTCGCACAGAATAACACAATCGAAAGATGATCTAATTTGAGTTCTAACTCAAGCTGTTTTTTCTCCCCTTTATAATCAATGTGTTCCCATGGTTCATTTCAAAGCTCCTGTTTAAATGCAGGATTATGTACTACCTTAGGTGTTGGAGACATGGAGTCCATCTGAAGCAAGCTGCAATGATTTGAAACTTTTATAAATTTACTCTCAAAATCAATGTGGGTATCTAAGTGTGTATGTGTTAGAGATACTATTACAAGTAGGAGTTCTAGTAAACTTATAAGTAGAATTCAATGTTTATTCAAGCATATAATAAATATGTGTTAATTTAATGCTTATACATATATTATTAAATGTTGATTATAACAGCAGATACTATTTAGAATTTAAATTAAAAAGTATTTTTTTCAAGGAGGAACAGTTTATCACTGCCATTGATTGGAATTGCCAAGTCATGGTGATAACAACAAAAAAACGGAAGACAGAAACCCGAGTTTCATATTACTTCTAATTTCTTTAGCAGAAAAACACTTCCTTTTATTGCCTTCACCAAGACACCTTTTACCCAGCCTTGGTATTCCATGATGTACTGACCCATATGTTCTTCACTAACAGGGCCACACTCATTTCCCTTCTCTGCATCTTTGTTTTGTCTATTTCTTGTTTGGGGAATACTATACTTCTTGTTATTTCCAGCTGTCAAAATCTGATATCTCATCTTTGTTCAAGTTGTTCAAATAATATAACCCAAAGCTTAGATTCTGTGTAGTGTTGTGGAAAGTATACTGGCCAGGGAATTACAAGACCTAATTTGTAGTACTTACTGTCAAAAAAATATACTTCATTACTTACCAGATGTGCAAGCCCTCTGGCTCTCACTTTCTAGAACTCTCAAATGAGGAGTTTAGAGTGGATGGATTCTAAGACTCCTTCTAGTTTCTCGAAAACTCAAGTTCTGTGATATAGTTCCCAACCTTAAAATATTTCTTTCTCTTTATATCCCCATAGCAACTAATATTCTTCCTAGCGTGATTCCAGCATATTTGTTTCTGGTGCTAAAGTAGCACTAATGACATGAATCCATGAACACTCAAAGATACATAATCTACACTTGCTGATTTGGTGAAAATAATAACACCTAGGAAAATGTAAGGTCAAGGAACTCAGAGTACAGGGAGAACATTTTATTTTCAGAGGAAATTTGAACTGGCATGAAAACAATGGCAGAGTTTGCAAGGGGTAAGAGATTGGGCTTCAAGGAAAAAGATGGTGTGTGGTATTGGTATGTGGGTGACAGAAGAGTGGTGGTAGGCAGGGATATTGAAGAGGGAGATAAGGAAAAGATGAGACTATGGTGGGATTGACACTTGGTAAACCAAAGGCCTGGTAATCAAAGTAAGTCTCAAAAACAACAACAACAACAAAAAAAAAAGTGAAATAAGTACCTAGTAACTGTGGTAGCACCTCTGTAAGAGAACAGCGCCTCATGATCCAGCAGGTCTCTCCCGCTTCTCCTGGGAATTATCATCTTATTGCCCTGTTGCTTATAAGGGATGGGGCATGAAAACACAGGAATGGTATTGCCCATCTACCTTTTGTCCCACGTGTAACACTCCAATCAATCATTTCTGCTATTTCCAAACTACATTTTATTTTTTTAAATAGAGACAAATGTTCCTGAAAAACATAAACATCTTTTTACAGAATTATAAGTAGGCCTTTTGTTCCACTGAAGGCCCCTTTTGAAAAACTCAAGGCTTCAAAAATGAGGAATGTCAGCCAGACTCTTTCTAGCTCATCCTTAAGAAGAGATTTGGAAGCAGGTTAAAAGACTAACACACAGAAAAATGCAGTCACACACCAGATTTCCATTCTCATAAATACATGAAGCTCTCTGACTTCAGCTTTCAGACCTATTAAATAACTAAACAATGATATTAAGTATGTGATGTAATGCCTATATTAATTAGTGTGATTTAATCATTCTACAATGTACACGTACATCAAAACACGATATTTAATGCCATAAGTATATATAATTTTTATTTGTCAATTTTAAAAAATAAATTTAAAGAGAAAGGAATATCTATACTTATTCTTTTAAATCTTTATCTTCCACTCCCATCCTCGGCTCCCTTTTCCTCAGTCTCCCGATTGCTTTCAAGGTACCAACCACAAGCAAAATTGGTTAAAAAAACCCCACATTTTTTGCCATGCTGAGTTTTGAGTAACAAAGTGTCATTTAGTAAAATAGGCAAGAAACCTAAGCACAGTAGAAATGAGATGAGATGCCAGGTAATCAACCTTTGTATCATGATGATAATAATAATTAGTGGTGGTAGTGGTGGTGGTGGTGATGATGATGACAATGATGATGTAGATGATGACACAATGCAGCAACCAGGCTTGCACTGTGGTAAGTATAAAGTGTTTAAGGATTTAAATCCCAAATTAGGAAACCTTAAGTTTCCTTCTCGTAGACGGTGTCACCTTGGTGAAATATCAACTTCCTTTATTTTAAGCCTTCTACTGGCTATGAAAACTAGGATTACAAAAATGAAACATAATTTTATCTGCCACAGCACCTTCAAATAAACACTTGCCTTTCTAAGTGAATTTAGACAAATGGTCTTGTTTTTCCTTATCACCTTAATTTCAAAGACAGAAGTGAGTTAACACCCTGTAATTCAAGCTTTTCAATTTTATTTATTTTTAATTGCTATTACTGTGTGTTTATATATGGATTCTCTCTCTCTCTCTCTCTCTCTCTCTTTCTCTCTCTCTCTCTCACATATATATATACATATATAAACTGGGAAGCAAAAGGCATTTTATAACTTTCAAGCCCTTTGGCATACTTCCTGGAAGTCTCAGTAATGACTATAGTTACTCTTAATTGCCTTCAACACACTTACATGAATGCTACATTCAGTTGAATTATTTCCTGGATTCCCTCTAATTAATCTGATAGCAGCTGTTTTAGGTCCTGTGCTGATTAACAGTTGCAAGATAGCTAAATGCCTAGTACAAGAAAAGCTCACTGAAGCTTATGTATGTTCATCCATACAATTTTGTCTTTTAGGCATCAACATTTCGAAGAGGATCTTCTATTTTAAGACAACTTTATTGTTTGTTTATATAACTCAAATGGTTTCTCCCTAACATAGTGAAATATCATCTCAATACATATAAAATTCTAATAAATATTATGGAAATTCAACATCTCAAAAAACAAATATAAAAACACATTTTAAAGATTTAAAGAAAACAACAAATGAGGAGGCACTGCAGTATACACCTGTACCAGTTCCACTGTCTTGGTTCAAAAAATATAAATCAACTTTATGATAGAAATAATGTATTAAATTAGTGGCTCATTTAAAGTGCTAGTAGGCAAATTTGTAATGTCAAACTGCATGTACTTGTTGATATTTTATTCCTTTTAATGTACAAAAACAGCAGGTTAATGTATTTTAACCTATATGTTCAATTCAAATAACCACACTTAAATGATGGTTTCTGGAATAAGCAATGTTTAGGCTGCATTTTGCCTGTGAGAAAATTAAATCTCTGATTCTGCCATTCCTCTATAAAAGCTTTCAAAACATGGAATTTCCTAAGATATTAAGGTCAGATCTTACATTCTGGTTAGTTCCCCTCACCGTGCTAGATTTTAGGCAATTTAGATAGTTCCCACCTAATTCCCATTCCTTCAGCTCACCCAGCAAGTGTCATTCTTTCCTTGCATTGTACTATTCCATCACACAGCCTGGAAATCCCTATTGAAATTCTTTAAAGTAAAGCTTAAAGCCACTTCTCAAAAACTTATTTAATATTCACAAACTCATATGGCTCTCTCCAGAAAGCATAAGCCATCAAGGCTGGCTGCAGGCCCAAGGGAAGTAGTTGAGGGTCAGCTTCAGACCACTGCAATGGGCAAGGTTTTCAGATAGCAAGATGTCTAGGAGGATGCAAGAAATCCAGATATTAATATGTGATATCCTAATTTTTAAATGTTGGCAACAAATAGAATATAAGTTTTAAGCCCTTTGTGGGTCAAACAGTATACGTCTTCTGACTGGCTTCTGCCTCTAATAAGTCACTTTGGTGGCCTTTGCCTTGTATAATCTGAAGACGAAATGACCTCTATGTGGAGTATTCTTCCACTGTACCCTTGCTAATCTTTACACAGATTATCTTTCCACACTGTATTATCGGGGTGAGCGTGTGTGTGTGTTTCTGTGTGTGTGTGTGTCATGCAGATATTAGGCACACAATGGAGCTCAAAGAATGTTAACTATTAGGAAGTAGCAGTCATAGTAAAATGCCTGACAATGTAAGAACTAGATTTCAAATCCCCAGTTGGCCACTCCCTAGCTGCACGATCTTAGGCAAACCACTTATACTCCAAAATGTGCAGTTTACTTGTCAGAGATGATATGATAATTTACCTACTTTACAAATTGTTGAGGAGTAAATGGGATGAAACATGTATAGTACTAAGGCAAGAGCCTAGCTCAAAGTGAACACAAACATTACTTGTCATTATTATTACTATTATTCATTCTTATTAGACATCTAGCATGTGTGCATATATGTATCATTTTTGTAAGTAGGTAAATGCATAATACACACACTCACACATTACCAACTTTCTACAGAATTGAAAGAAGGTTTTTTGTTTCAACTCCATGTCCCTTTTGAAAAATCATAGCCTGAAAGTTCTTCATAATAGTCTCAAATTTGAAGCCATATCCAAAAAAATCTCCATTCCAAAAGAATAAAAAATTACTATGTATTTATGTGAAAAAACTCAATAAATAAATAAAAATGAGCAACTGACATGCCCAAGAGGGATAAAATTTTTAAACATTAAATTTAATAAATGCAGATACACACAAAAGACTGCCTACTGTATAATTCTATTTATATGAAGTTCTAGAACAGTCTAAACTAATCGATGGTAACAGAAATCAGAATGTAGTTGACCTTTGGTGTGTAGGAATTGGCTGGAAAGAGCATGAAGTAAAGATGTGGAGTGACAGAAATGTGATCTTTTAATCAGGATGTGAGTTACACATATGCAAACATTTATTAAAACTAAACGAATTACTCACTCAACATCTACATTTCATGAGAATAAAACTTTACCTCAATAAATAATTTTAAAGTAGTTACTGCATTAAATACTTGCTGTACTTTTCAGAAAATATTAATGTTTACATAAATGCATTATTAAAATTATAAAATTATATTTGAACCCATAAATACTGAAAGATTCTCAAGCCCATTATATTATATAAAAGTCATCGGTAGGTTTTAAATCAAAGTCTACTTTTCTTCAGTAGTGGCACACAAAGTATCTGGGAAAAGATCCAATTGCTTTTTATGTCCATTCATCTGCTAGCACTTATTATGTTGCATGTTGTACATGAGAGCTATAGAATGTAGCTAAATCTTAGAAATTTTATGAAGGATTGTGGAGATTGTGAAGAAACTCAATTACATCATAACATTGAGTAAATATAGATACTTAAAATTAGATTGAATTGGTATTGATCTAAAGGGATGTGCTATCATTACTAATCATCAGAGGAATGCAAGTCAAAACCACAATGAGATACCATCTCACACCAGTCAGAATGGCTATTACAAAAATGTCAAAAAACAACACACATTGGCAAGGTTGCAAAGAAAAGTGAACACTTACACACTGTTGGTGGGAATGTAAGTTAATTCAGCCACTGTGGAAAGCTGTTTGTAGATTTCTCAAAGATCTTAAAACAGAAATACCACTTGACCCAACAATCCCATTATTGGGTATATACCCAAAATAAAACAAATCATTCTACCAAAAAGACACATGCACCTGCATGTTCTTCACAGCACTATTCATAACAACAAAGACATGGAACAACTTGGGTGTCCCATCGATGGTGGATTGGATAAGGAATATGTGGCACCTATACACCATGGAATACTACGCAGTTGTATGTTTTTTTAATACAATAACAAAATCATGTCCTTTGCAGCAACATGGATGCAGCTAGAGGCCATGATCATAAGTGAATTAATGCAGAAACAGAAAACCAAGTACCACATATTCTCACTCATAAGTGGAAGCTAAACATTGGGTACTCATGAACATAAAGATGGTAACAATGAACACTGGGGCCTACTAAGGGAGTAGGGAGGTTTGAAAAACTAACTGTTGGGTATAATGCTCAGAACCTGTGTGATAAAATCATTTGTATCCCAAATCTCAGCATCACACAATATACCAAGGGAACAAACCTGCACATGTACCCCCTGAATCTAAAAAAAAATTGAAAAAAAAAGTAAAAAAGTAAAGAAACATGCTGGAAGATACATTGAATACAAAAATAAAATACTAAGGTTAAAAAAAAAAAAAACTCCTTTACCAACTCAATATAAGGTTTTACATGTATTTTTATTCTATAAAATAAAATGTAGAAAAATAAATTAGGTTCTTTCTTTCCCAAATAAAGGCAACTTGTTGAAGATTATTGTGATAAAACTCTGTACTTTTCAGAATATTTAGTAATTTAGACTTGATTTTTCTCAATTTCAGATGAACGTGGAGGAATTTTTCAGCTCTTCTACTTCTGGTTTATTTTATTAAATGACAATAAGTATTTATTTTCAGGACCCCATGAATAATTATATTAAGATTCTGAAACGAGCATTTTGGGGGACTGCAAATATTTATATTAAAAAGTATTGAATAGAATACAAACAAAAAGCAAGTGGAGTTATTCAAATACTTAAGTCCTAAACTTTTAAAAGTACTTCAGTAAATAAAGAAGTTGATCTCATAGAAGCAGAGAGAACAGTGATTACTAAAGACTGGGAAGCGTAGGAGGGAGGGAGGACATGGAGAGGGTGGTTAATAGATACAAAAATATGGTGATATAGGAGGAATAAGTTCCAGTGTCCTATATAGCACTGCAGGGTGACAAGAATTAACAATTTACTGTATATTTCCAAATGGCTAGAAGAAAGATTTTGAACGTTCCTAACATAAAGAAATAAGAAATGTTTGTGGTGATGGATATGCTAATTACCCTGATGATCATTACACACTGTACACATGTATCAAAGTATCATACTATACCCAATAAATATGTACAATTATTATATCAATATAAAATAATAAAAAACAAAAGTACTTCAAGCATATGAAGTACTATCGTAATTATTTTAAAAACTGAAAGTATTAATAGCTTTTTAAAAAACTTAAGTACAAAATAATAAAAAATTGTCAAAATACTGAATCATAAAGAAAACAAAAATATTCAAATGAGAAAGACTTCTGGAATAGTGGAGTATGAAACTCTGAAATTCATGTTTCCATGAAATTGAAATATTCTAGAAAATTATCAAAATAAACTTTTTCAGAACTCTGAAAATTAATCAAAATCTAGCAACAATCTGAACAGCATTTATTCAAGAAAAATGGCTTACTTTCAGTAAAAATAACAAGCATTGTTATATTTTAGCTTTCCCTGTTTCCATCCATCTTTCCCCAAGTCTAGATTAGCCTTGTAAAAAAAAAAAAAAAAAAAAAACAGTAGCCTAGGAGCCAATAAAGAGGACAAACTGGGTTTGGAGCTTGTCACAAAGCTCCATTCCCAGAGAACTACTACTATTTTATCTCTCTAGTAGCTGGCTGAAAAGCCCATTCAGAAATTTCACTTTATTTCCTCTGACTCAGAATTTGCTCAATGAGGAAAGTTCTATCCGTAATATGGCAAAAACTATCAGTCTCAATTATTTAACCTTGCAGCTGCCTTAGGTGTTGAAGCCACATGGGACAAACAAGAAGACAGACAAAAAATGTAAAAAAAAAAAATATATAAAATGAGATGGTCATAGGAAGCCTTCAAAAGCTCTGAAATATTTCTGGGGATCTAGTAGGCTATGAGTAAGTTCAGAGCTGTAGTCATGCCCAGAAAAGACCTGAGATTGCCCTAATCTCTCACCTCTGGCTGCCCTTGAGTCTCCACACAAGTTGGAAGAAAAGGCTAAGGCAGAGTTGTAAACTGCCAGAATATTGAAAATGTGCTTACATACATACACACACATACACACACACACACACACACACACACACACACACACACACACACACACACAGAAACCCTGGGCAAAGGTTGGGAGAATTATTGGTTCAAGGCATTTTTAAAAATGTTCAATCATTACCTGAGCAATGAATTAACCAAGAAGATATTTCAGTGGTTGTGCCTGAAAAAGAGTACAGACTCTGCAAAATTAGTTAAGGAAAGTTGATAAACAAACAACCACACAAACCCTGGAGCTTCAGGGAGAACGACAGACTTGATTTCCAAAGTAGTTGTATTATATTACCTAAAGTGTCCCAATTTGAACAAAAAAAAATATGAGACACACACAAAATGGAAAAGAGTAGCTCATACACAAGAAAAAAAAATCAATAATAATTGTTGCAGAGGGAGCCCAAGTATTGAATCTACTATACACACTCTAAATCAGCGATTGTAAGAATATGCACATAACTAAAGAAAACCATTTCTAAAGAAATAAATGATAGCCTAATAATTATATCTCATCAACCAGAGAATATGAATAAAGAGACAAAAATTAAATAAAAGAAACAAATTTAAATTCTAGAGTTGTAAAGTATAACAACTAAAGTAAAAAATTCTCTAGAGATATGCCATGGCAGATTTGAGCTGTCAGAAGACAGAATGTGCAAACATGAAAACAGATTAATTCAACTTATTCAGTCTGAAGGACAAAAAATATGTAAATAGTCCTGTAACAACTAAAGACATTGCATCAGTAATTTAAAACTTGACACAAATAAAATTGAAAGCTGACACACCTCACTGGTCTATTCTACCAATCATTAAAAAAAAATGGCATCAACCTTTCAAAGATTCTTCCAAAATATCAAAGATGATGAAAAACTTCCTACCTTATTCTATGAGGCCAGTACTACTCTGATACCAAAACCACACAGAGATAACTCAAGAAATGAAAACTACTGACCAATATCCCTAATAAATATAAATTCAAGAAAATAATAGGAAATAGAATCCAGCAGTATATAAAAATATATATATATTATAACCACCAGGGATATGTCTTAAGAGTGCAAACCTTATTTAATATCTAAAATTCAATCAGTGTAATACACCATATTAATAGAATAAGGAACCAAAACGACATGACCATCTCAAAAGATGAAAAAAAAAAATCTCAAAAAATTCCAGGCTGGGCGCAGTGGCTCATACTTGTAATTCCAGCAGTTTGGGAGATCACAAAGTCAGGAGTTCAAGACCAGCCTGGCCAACATGGCGAACTCTCCACCCCCCCCACCCCCCCCTACTAAACATACAAAAATTAGCTGGGTGTGGTGGCAGCTGCCAGTAATCCCAGCTACTCGGGAGGCTAAGGCAAGAGAATGGCTTGAACCTGGGAGGCAGAGATTGCAATGAGTCGAGACTGCACCACTGCACTCCAGCCTGGGGAACACAGCAAGACTCTGTCTCCAAAAAAAAAAAAAAAAAAAACCAACACCCTTTCATGATAAAGCATTCAATAAATTGGAACCAGAAGGGAACTTCCTCAACCCGATAAAGAGCATCAATGATAAAACCACAACGAACAACATACTAAATGGTTAAGGGCTAGATCCTAAGATCAGGAAGAAGACAAGAATTTCCACACTCACCATTTCCATTCAACACTGTACCAGAGATGTTAGCCAAGGAAATTAGATAAGAAAAAGATATAATAGGCAACCATAATGGAAAGGAAGAAGAAAAACAATTGGCGTTAAAAGATGACATCATTTTATATACAGAAATTACTAAGGAATCTATACATAAACGTGAAAAATCTATTAGAGCTAAAAAACAAGTTCAGCAAGGATGCAGTATTCAAAATTAATATAGAATAATTTGATTTCCATACACTTGCAATGAGTAATCTGAAAATGAAATTAAGAAAAATTCATTTACAATAACATCAAAAATAATAAATCACATATAAATTTTTAAAAAAGAAGTGCAAATCTTGTATACTGAAAACTGCAAAACATTGCTAACAGAAATTAAAGATATAAATAAATGTGAAGATATTCCACTTTCATGGATCAAAAGATTTAAAATTATTACAGTGGAAATACTCTTCAGATTGACTGACAGAGCAATCCATATCAAAAACCAATCCTTTTCAACATCTCAGCATCACTTTGGCAAAAGCTAACAAGATGCGCCTAAAATTCATCTGGAATTATAAGGGACCAAGAATAGCAAAAACAATTTTGAAAACCAGAACAAAACTAGAGAACTCATATTTCCTAACTTCAAAACTTACTGGAAAACAACAGTAATCAAGAGTGTGGGGTATTAGCAAAAGAACAGACACTGGTGGTCCTAAAATAAACCCTCACATTTATAGTCAATTATTTTTTTATTGATACATAATAGTTGTACATATTTATATTTCAAAATAGCTAGAAGAGAATATTTGGAATGTTCCCAATACAAATAAATGATAAATGTTTGAGGTAATAGAAATCCCAGTCAACTGATTTTTGATATAGCTATTAAGACAATTCAATGTGGGAAATAATCATCTTTTCGACAGATGGTCTAGGGACAATTAGATATGCACATGCAAAATACTGAAGCTGTACCCCTACTTCAAATTAACTACAAATGGATCACAGACCCAAATGTATGAACTAAAACTACAAAACTCATAATATAAAAACGTAGGTATGGATTCTCAAGATACTAGGTTAGGAAAGGATTTCTCACATATAACACAAAAAACACAAGCAACAAAAGAAAAATAAATAAACTGAATGTCATCAAAATTAAAACCTTTTGTGTTTCAATGGACATTAATCAAGGAAGTGAAAAGACAACTCACAGACTGAGAGAAATATTTGTGAAACACATTTGTGTTTAGGGACTTGCATCCAGAATATATTAAAAACAACAACAACAACTTTCAAGTCAACCCCAATTAAAAACTGGGGAAAGAATTTGAAAAGAAATTTCTCCAAAGAAAATACACAAATGGCAAGTAGCACATGGGAAGTAGCCTTTTAAAATTCTAAATTATTTTGTAATGCTAGAAATGTGTTATATTTTTTAATTACTTGAAATGATAGTGAAACTATTGACAGGACATACTTTGTTAGATATTTCACTGAGATGAGATTTCATACAGACTGATGTTCACATATGAGGATTTCATTAAAGTACTAGTTCATATTCAGTTTCCTCACACTAAATGTTGACTTTGATGTTCTTATCTGAACTCATTGGCAAGATTAATTCTAAATTTATCTTTCAGTTTAGAACAATGAAACCAGGATGTAGCTCTAAAAGTAGCAAAATGATTAGTATTACTGAATGTACAGACCATTCTAAGATCTAGTCCGAGGTCATAAAAGGAAGCGTAAACTAGTGGAGACACATACAAATCAGAAACTTTCAAGACGTTTGCACAATTATACTGCTAAAGAGAGATAAACTGTACTTATAAAGTGTTATTACAGAAAAAAATTTGGGGTAATACCGCAGGAGAAAAGTGGATTTTCCCAGGTAGATTAAATTTTAGAATGACTAAAACATACAACTGTTGCTTAAAATAATTCAACTTTTAATTAAGCTAACAGAAGAGATACTAAAATGTTAATGACATTCAATATTTGTAGGAAAGCAAAACAACCCACATTTTAATTACTTCTCTAACTTTATCTTTGCTGTAAGTACAAATAAATGAATAAATTTTTTCAGTTCTACTGACAGGAGAAATTAAATGTACAAATAACTACCACATAATATAGATCCTTTTCACAGCCACTGTAGGCAAAGGTAAAATTTAATTGTTCAAATTTTAGAAAAAAGATAAAGACACTTGAAGGTTCTTACATGAATTTTAAAAAAACCTAATAATGTCAGAAGAAAACCTTTATATATCCCTCATCAAATTCACTTCCTATTTCATATAAATGTGTTAATTCCGAAATCTTCCATTTTTAGTCCCATCTGTGACATGAGTAAACATTCAACTTAGTGGAGTCTCATCTTGATTATACTAATGATTAAAAAGACAGAAATTTTCCTAGACATAGCTCTGACACTCCCAGCTTACGAACCTAATTAAGAATGAGATTAGTTCAGGTTTTTTAATAATATAAGGGTTTAGAGATTTAAAATAAAGATTTAAAATATGTAGCTGAAGAAAATATTTATGCTTCATATATATTTCTGCTGAACGTGAAAATATGGTGCACGAAAAAAAACTTCTCATAAAGTGTCCTAATTATAGTAAGTCTTATGTTTTGCACAAATAGCAACTTCAACAGCCAATGTGAAAACTGCCTATGTTCAAATAAATTCAATTTAATTATCTATGCTGCTCCTCTCCAATATTTACACAGATAATTAATGATCTTTGCAGCATATTTAAGATTATAGATCTTCTTATAATTGGGCTGGCTCTCAAACTACCTGAATATGCAAAGAAACTTTCACGTAAGATGTACTGGTTCTCTCTCCCTATTATAGTTCTACTACTATGGCGTATGGAAGCTTGTTTCCATTGCTAATGGAGCTAAAACATCCATGTCTGCAACAACAGTATAGCATCTGGGAGCAAGAATAGGGATGCTACTGGTAAAATATTTTAGAACCAGTTAATGTATCCCCCTAAAAAGTTGGCTTCATGGTCCTATGACTCTGTCCTGGTATTATCATGTTTTAAAATACGATATAACCTTCCCATAAGAACACTATCATTGAGGCATCGATTATGTGCCACAGAATCACAAAAATCAGGACACCTTTCTCTGTTGCAAAGAGATGGCACGGTGTCAAAAATGACTGTTCATCTTGAAAGTTAAGCCAACCTCAGAGTAGGTCTAAGAGGCTAAAGTTAGATACTTAATAAGTTGGTAATAGTATAAGTCAATGTATATAAACATTGTACATTGTTTCATGTACATAAATTACATGAAACATGTATATTGTTTCATATATATTTGACAGCATACTTTGTAAACATTGTACATAAAATGTGCATATATACACACATATATTACACAGTATTTTAAACATAATGTTCCCCAAGTCAAAAACCTTCACATGTATTTTGTGAAGGTCTATTTTACATAGAGCAATTATTTGTTAAATAGCAAATACACTTGAGTAAAAAGAATTAAGTTTATTATTTCTGATTGAAAAGGAAATCCAGGCTAAAGTATTCACCAACATGAACAGTAACTACATACCAACTTTGGCAGAATTTGTCCTGTAAATAGGAAGCTTATTTTTATTTGTCCATAATCCCCCTCACACTAAAGACTTCATAGGAGCAGAGACCTCGATTATTCTATTTACCTTTGTACCTCCAGAGGTGAGCACTAGTCTATAGTAGTGATTCAGTTTTACCTACTACAGTAGTGACTCAATAAATATTTATTATATAAATTAAACCCCTTTAAAGTTAAGTTACATGAGAATATAGAAATTAAAATTTACATTTAGTCCACCAATGGATATTCTTAGGGTTTACAGCAATTTTGTTAGTCTCACATTTCCAGGTGATATTTATCAACCCTATAAGACACTAAAAATGACACAAATTTTCTTTAATAATTGAGTGAACATAACTAATACATTATTTGCATCTGGCAAATCAAATAAGAATTTACTTTCTGAACACTGTACATTTTTAAGCCTATTATAGAATTTCACAACCAACAAATTGGTAAAATTTTGATAACAGCTTAATATTGGTGATTTGTGTCTATAAATATGCAGTCATTCTTCCTCAGCATTTCCATAATTTTGTATTTCCATGATGAAACAGTATTAGTGCTCAGAGAAGTTGAAACTCAAACGTTTTACTATATCAAATCTCTGTCATTTACTTCAGAGCCTTACCAATTTCTATTAGTTACAAAAAAGTAAGTCTTGAACCATCCATATGACTGCAGAAATGCAATTAAATCTTATTGAGTCATTGCTACTGTATTCCAAAGAACAGCAGACTAATCTAATCAATTACTATTCACTTCTTATTATCAGAAGGCCAACATGATTATTCAAAAGTACATTTTCAATACCTGAAGCTTTATTTAATTAGATTATATATTATACATTCAACTGTTAAAGATTCTTAAAATATGCAGGTGTATGCTTTCCAATGAAATGGAACTACAATAATAATTCATCCTCTTGAGTGTAAAGAGTAAAATGTTCTACAACATTAAAAAGAAAAATTAATGACGTGGACAATTATGAAGTTTGGGGAAACGGTTATTTACATATCTGTCAAAGCTACAGAAAATGATATATTGCAAAATCTGCATAGATTTTCAAGCATTAAGGGCAGGGAATTTCCCTCAGTATTGAATTAATACTCCGAGTATCATGATGCTACTGCTATATTAACTATCTTTAAAGAAAGCTCTGCAAGGTCCTATGCTATTGTGCCCTTCTCTGACAATGGTAATGACTGATCAAAATGCTGCTGAGATGACTATCTTATAGCAGCATATAAACACCCATGCCTTTTCATGGCAACTTCATTTCTAATAAATGTCAAATAAAAAACACTTTTAAAGAACTATCCTGCTATATATCAAGTTCTCAATGGTCTCATAAAAGCATTTTTAATATAATTAAGGAGCTAGGATCTGTCACATAATGTGTTAATTGCCTCTAGAGTTTCACAAACATGCTAAAGGCTAGAATTCTGCTATTGTGTAGTTGGAAAAGTCACAGCGGAATATATCCTCCTGGATGCTTTTAGAAGATAGCCACCTTGGCATATACATCCTCATACCCTTCATAACATTGGCACCGTGTTTCTCAGTTAATATGGATGCAACTCATGAATACACAAATACAGAAAGGGTATGTTGCATAACATACCCTGGATTACTTGATCTATCCAACATAGCTATACTAGGGTTTTCAAAAATAACTCAGAAGCTATGCCAGAAGGTGTTTCTTAGTATCAGAAAAAGTCTCCCAATGAAACAAATTCAGGAGACAGTCATTTAGGTATAGTTGGCTGGCAGGTGAATTCTTCAACACATATCTTAAATCAGCACAGCCATATAGAGTGTAATTTTAAATAACATCACCGTAATGCTATTATTTATACTTTCATGCACAAAACATAGGAGAAGGACTTAGGAGATATGAATCTGGGCAGGATGTATTTTCTGTTTCCTGGGTGGTATGGTAGGAGGATAAGACAGAACATTACACAGAAAAATGACTACTGCCAGATACAGTAACAAAATTTTATAGGGGGAAGGGCAGAATTTAAAAAGAGTTGAGAACACATATGATTAGTGGTAGAAATAAGTATTAATTTGAAGAAGTCACCATTGGGATACAGATCTTGAATAATGACTAGAAATTTTGACTAGAGTTTTCAAAGAATGAATTTCAGACACCAAAGAAAAAGTATAGCAATGGGAGAGAATAAAGTATATTGAGAACACATAAAGTAAAGGAAAAAACTTTGAAAGGTAATCAGGTGATCCAGATGATGAAATCAGGGGGTCAAATGATATTTTTGAATGGAATCCATTCAAGTGACAACTGGAGCTTAAAAATTGAGGCGTAAGTAAGTTGAAGTAAGAATAGATTGGAACAGTTTTGCAGAAAACAAGTTTGAAATGTAAAGGAATAATCTTTATGAATCAAGGCATACTTTTGTGAGATAATTTACATTTTTAAACAGGCAGACAGTACCAGTAAGACTGAAAAATAAAATGCAACTGACATCCAATGGTGGAAATCTAAGTAGAGTGGGCAGAATAGTGGCCCCCAAAGGTGTACACATCTTATCCTTAGAACATGTGAATATGTTACCTTGCATGCCTAAAGGACATGGCCGACATAATTAAGTTAAGGAACTTGAGATGGGAAGATTATCCTGGATTATTCCAGTGTTACCAATGTGATCAGGGAAGCAAGAAGCTCAAAGTCAGAAAAAGGAGATGTGATTATAGAAACAGAGGTTGGAGTGATGGAGGAAGAAGCCACAAGGTAAAAAATCCAGGCAGCTCTTAGAAGCTAGAAAAGACAAGGAAAGGAGTTTTTCCCTATAGCCTGCAAAAGTACACAGTCGTGCTGACACCTTAATTTTAACCCATATGCCCCATTTTGGACTTCTAACCTCTAGAAATGTAGGACAATAAACTTGTGTTGTTTTAAGTCACTTAGCCATAATGTTTACAGCAGCAATAGGAAATGAATATACTAAGAGTACTCATACTTAGGTAGTAGAAGAAAAAAATAGAACTAAGAGGGGAGAAGTAACTACCAGAAAAATCAGAAGGCAAGTTGGAGACTGAAGTACCATAATAGATATAGTTACAAAACCAATTAATAGTTGGAATGAGAGAGTAATCAAGGAGGATGAGATATGATGAAAATAATATATCTAAGGGCTTTAACAGGTCATTAGGAATCTTTAAATGAACAACCACATAAGTTGCCTCCAAGGTCTGGTACATTTTTGTCACCACCTTTATTCAATAAATAAGTGAGATAATATCAACAAGATATCCCAGAAAGCAGCCAAAGACATCCTGAAGCTAGGGCCACTGAAATATAACTACTGGGAAGGAATATGGACATAGCATTAAAGGACTATAGAAATCTCAAGAGGTATTATGAGATGGGTTGAAGAAAATGAAACACAATGAAAGAGAAAATCCTTTTAAGGAAGTTTTTGATCACTCTCATTCTTTTAAGTAGTAACTATGGAATTCTGGGAAAATCTTAGGTTACAAGAACAGTCTGGGATGGTCCTGGCATGGATACAGCAGCTTACTATATGTCTGAGTTGGTTATAAGGAAAAGATGCTGTGTCACAAAAATAACTAGGGGTTGGTGGAGGTAGTACTGGACCAAGATGCAGGGTCCTGATCATGCCTTAGCAGCTGGTTATGACCTATGACTTTGGGTACACCCCTTCTATCCCTTGGCCTTATTTCTTCTTCTGTAACAAGATGCAGCTGGGCAGAGTATTGTTCAAGGTCCTTTAAGTTCCCAGATCCTTTACCATTGGTGAGAATTTTTATCTCATCTCTGTCCACCAGCCATCTCCCACAAGTCTTCCCCTCCTGAATAAATAAGATATCCCATGGCAACGTGTCCTCCCCGAATAAAACAGAAAAGCTTGACCAAGGAGGGTAGATGGGAAGAACTATTTAAGGATGACAGCACTATGTGGAAATATTGCATTAGGCACAACAGCAATGTATCAGGAATAAGACAGTTCCTTGTATCTGACAGTCTAACACAGGGGTTGGCAACATTTTGCTACAGAAGTCCGCATAGTAAATATTTTAGGATTTTCAGGCCACATGAGGTGTGAGTCACTAATTATTTTCCTTTTGTTTCTACACCCCTTTTAAAAACTGTAAAAACTTTTCTTAGCTTGTGGGCTGCACAAAAACAAGCTGTGGGCCACATGTGTTCCACAGGCTACTACTTTCTAAACCCTGGTTTAACAAGTCATTATCAATGTATACACAGAGAACTAATATAAAATTTGATTTAAAGGAGGTTAAAGAAAAACTGCAGACAAGGAGCTACAGGACTGCAGATGAATCCTTTCTGGGGAGGTCTTGAGTATGCATGATGAGGAGCTGTTTGAGAGAACCCTTCCTGTACACAGTTTAGTATCTTCCAAGTGAATCATATATCACCCCAAAACAAAGTAGATTCTAGGAGGGGAAAGCACATAACAGAGCCAACATAATCACAGAGGAATCAAGCTGGAGACTTAATGCTGTCAAAACCTCTGATGCAAACTATGAACCATTCTTAAAGCCGACCCTGTGTCTGTGCATATTGGTTAAATAACAAACATATTCATCTCTGTCATAATTTAGGCCAATTTGATTTATATTTTGTTTCTTCTGACCAAAAGCATGCTAACTGATACAATGTGTAAGAGATAACTCCTTCCGTCATTAAACTTCACCCAATTTCTGGCCCTTACACGGTGGTACACATTATCTTTACATGCATAACCCATCACTCACCTTATACTAGGGCTTAAGAAAGCCAAGGGTGTGGTGAAGGTTAGAGGTCAAATAAGGCTAGGAAATATTTTGGTAATATTACTTGCAAAGGAAAAAAGTTCCCTTTTGTCTAGGCAAAATGCCTCAAGTCAAAATAACCCACATCACAATATACTGCTTTACCATACATGTCTGGATTTATGTGTACATTGATAATACTGCTTAGAAAGTGTTTTAGTACACTGAGAAATGTCTTTGGGAAACCTAAAAGATTTTGTAATTTTACATACTGATACTGGAACTACAATTTCTGCTGTAGGCTGAGTAATGGACCCTCAATTCTGTCCACATCCTAATCCCAAGAATCTTTGAATACTAAATTGAACAGATATTCACCATTAAAAAAATCTAGAAACAAAGTAAATATAGATAATGTTCAGAGAAACACCCCACAAACAAGAAGAACTATCATGAAACTCTTCCAACTTTTATATGTATACATGTACATGTATTAATTAAATCTAAATTCAAGTAAATGCTTAACCATTCCTGGTTAGATAATTTCAAATTGAGTTAAAATATCTCAATTTTTCCCCAATTTTGTCTTTTAAAAATGTAGGACATTAGCTTTAGCTACATTTTTAAAAATATTTTTTACCAAACACTTCTTTGTGCTTGACAGTGTCAACTGTTATTTCATTCTGGATTATATGTTGCCTATTGTCAACTCAGCATCATTATGGCCTCTTTGTACTGTCTATCACAAGGGGAAAGCTGTAACTATATTTTCTATAGTTCATTTCCTTGTAAATTTCAGAAAAATTTCAGCCAATTCAAAGCATTTGTACTTTCCTTGGAGGTTGAGAGAAGGATGAGCCATTAGTTTCCAAGGGCAGCTGTAGCAAAATCAGATGGTAGATGTGGAGTCTGTGACAGCTCCTGAGTGAGCTCCTCCTGTGAATCACCCACTTTGGCGCATATATAGCCAGCAATGGCTTCCTGATCATCCAATATTCTGATTTCACAAACTCAAATACTAGCTTCCCTGACCTCTCTGTTTTCAGTTTTTCCAATGGTTATGTAGTCCTCTAATTTCTTGAGTTGAAACTCTTCCAATTTAAAAAACCTGGAATGACTTCTGATTTCCTGCTAGTATATACATTTACTATTTGTATTAATCCTGTGATATCATGTGTTGGTCCTATTTGAATAACAAGGCAGCTAGATCAAGCAGTGAGTGGTGTAATCCAGCATTGCACCAAATAATATAGGTCACTGATACCTAGGGAAGCGAGAAATGTCAAAAGTGTTAATCCAGGCTCTGCAACCAATTAGATGCATACCATTAAGTAAGTCATTTCATCATCACAGATATCAGTTTACTCATTTATAAGGAAGGAGCAGGCACAGATTATCTTGCGGGTCATTAAAAAAAATAATCATTTAATTATGTAAATATCACTGTTACATCAGGGACAAAATCCACTGGTTCCACAGTGGAATAAAGTATCCATTTGAGCAAACTAAAAACAAAACCCCCAAATGGTTTAATATCTTCATGCATTTTGTATATTTTGTTTTCATCATTTTTATATTGAGAATATAAAAGGATAATTTGAGTAGGTAGTATTTAATAGAGTAAACATAGACTGTCCTCTGATAAAGTATCTTAATTCCATTAAATGTTCTAATTTCTAAACATAGTATATATATTACTATGTTTATGCAGTAATTACAAAGGTACAAATAGAACAAGAGTTCTTTATTTATGGGAAGAAAATATAAGAAATCAAAAAGTTAATTTAAGAAGTTCTAATTGGTTTTCCCTGGTATAAAGGGAAAAACTTTACACAATTCATATTGTTACATATACAAATATCAATAGTATATAAAACCTGACAATAACTATATTTAATTTTGCCTCTGGAACCAGCCTTAAAAAGTAACCCTGCATCCTAGGTTTCTGGAACAATTCTGATCTTACACAATTTTATTATTTTCCACATATATGATTTATATAAATAAATGGGATTTTAAATACCTATAAAACTTTTATAAGCATTTACAACTAAGAAAATCTCTTGCCAGTCAGTGATGAATTCCTATTTCTTATTACAAAACTTTAGACTTCATAATATGGGTATGGCTTAAACTTCACTTTCGTTTATCCTAAGAGCATATATATTTGTTTTAGCCAATTTGGTTATACAGGCTTAGGCAAATCTTGCAAATATTACAACATATTCTTCAGTACATTTTAGTTGTAATATAGATATTTACCTTAAAATACCCTTCAGTAAATGAAGAAATTGTTAATAAGAACAAAGAAATAAATTAACTTGCTCCAGATCATATCTTGTCTGCAACACACAAACATGCACACATATAAGACACATTTTGAATCACTTGACATATCAAGATTCTCCAAACAGTAACTCTTAAAGAATCCAAATATACATGTGTTTTTATTTATTCAGACGCATCTGTATTTCTTTAAGGGAATAATTCATTACGTTTATAGTATAATATCAGAGTAGTTTTAAGATGATGAACATGTCCAGGTATATTTCCTGGGGAAGGGGTGTTTGGCGGGACTGACTTGCAACTCACATATAAGCACAAACACAGTAGCATGCTTCCATGGTTCTTGTAGAGTTTCTGCATTTTTGGAATAAATACCAAGGAGACAGATGAATACAACTATGGCATCTAGCTTTAAAATACTTTTGCTGATCCCCATAATAAATACCACAGGAACTATGTACATGCTTCCAATATTTCACAAATACTTGGACTGTAATTTCTCAAGAGAGTGCTGGAGAAACCAGAGTACAGGACAAAAAATAATGGATGCTCAGAAGCTAGAGGTCATGCTGAAGACATCAGTCAGACTATAAGACAGAAGAAATTTAGCTCAGGAACTTAAGTGTAAGTCCTATAATCACTTAAAAATTTAATGAGACCTTTTGAAGTTAACCTATTTTACATACAGAATTTATTAAAATCAAGTTATAAATCCTTAGCCCTAAGTCACCTGAGAAACAGCAAACCTCAACCAGGACTTCAGAAATTCTCAGACCTTAACCAATTTTCAGAGTCTAAGATGAAAGCACATTTGATGTATTTGTGTTGTTGTATTCCCATATAAAATATAATTTATATACATAAATCAAATTCTTATAATAAATCACTCATTTGATAAAACTATTTCACAGAGATGTGCCCATCTTTACTGCCAGTTTTACAATCTAAAGTACTTACATTTGATGTTAACCACAGATTTTCCATGCTCTTTTGTTATACTACAAGCAAATTGCAAATTCAAGGTCACTTACCCTTTCATCTCCAAAATCTTTGTTTGTCTTAAATGATATTAATCATTACTCCTTTAAAATTGAGACTTTTAAGGTTCAGTGTCCCTAAACAAGCCTTAACAAAATAGCAGTCCCTATGTCCTTAAATTTTTGTAAATCTAAAGCTGTACCTTCAAGTTAGTTCAAAACAGATAAAAAGTTGTCTTTCACAATCCCCCTCACAAAACTCAATATTTGTTTGGCTGGAATGACTAAGCTATGCCTCCAGCATCATGATTTCTTGTTCTAACGTTTGATTTGTAATTTAGGCATCAGCAGTTGAAATGATGATCAAAAGTGAAAAGGTGTCTAGAGCCTTCAGTCAGTCATGACAACTACGTATATTACTAAACTGCTCAATCATATCCAGACCCACAATCTTGTCACCATTTACAAGTCCAATGATCTTAAACTCTTCCCATCAAAAACAGAAAAGAGTTTGCTAGTAAGTGACACATTCATCATTCAGCTATATGTGAGGTCAACATTACAAGAAGGTCATCTTTTAGAGGAGGTTTAGCAGAACCTGTCTGGTAAGAATTACTTACTTAGCTACCTGCCTGTATCCTAAAATAAAGTGACTAGTAATGTGCACTTGGGACAAAAGTCACAATACTTAGACAAGGATATTTTTTAAAAGTTGCCAAAAGTGACCTCAGTTCTTTTCCAGCTTGGGTATTCTTATTTAAAACATGTCTCCTGTGTCAAAGTCAGTATTTCCATTTATTTATTTATTCTGTGCTAGATGTATGACTGGTACAATTGGTTCAGAAATGTCTCTACGACATTATGTATTATATTGACTCTGCTAACAGTCTGCAATTAGTAGTGTTTCATGAGATTATGGCAAACTGTTGTTATCTCAGTATGGTAGCTTCTGTATACTATCTATCACTGTGAAAGGTCTGCCTGATATATGGTTGACCTACTGCAAATAAGATGATATTGGGAGATCATGGCTACTGACTCATAGGTTACAGTATATGAAATCCAGTATCTGAGGTCTTAGAAATGATAGAGTGGAAAGATATTGGTCATAAGAAAAACCTGATTTTTTTCCTATGTCTTCCTTTTACAATTGTTGCTTATATTTCTAGAAATATCACTGAGTTTATATTTAAAATGGTTATCCCTTTACCACCATAATAATTCCAGATAAGAGGTTTTAAGTTTCATGAAGAGCTATCAGGTCAAATTCCATATATGTATAACTGAATAAATGTCTTTATCTTAGGTTTAAATATCAAATAATTTACACTGGGATTCATAATTATATTATTGCTATTGTTAATAATACAATGGCTGAGATTTATTGAGCATTGAATAGGCATCAGACGCTGTGCTATGCTTTTCCTGCTTTACATTATAAACAATGCTATGAGAGATATACTATTATTGCTCCTACTTCACATATAAGGAAACTATGGACTATAGAGTCTAAGTAACTTTCCCAAAGCCTCACAATTAGTGGTGGAGTAGAACTTCCTACTTAGCTTTTCTTTTCACTTGAAAGCTCTAGGCTAATTTTGAAATAGATAACATTCATCCTTGAGTTCACTAGTTTTTTTTTTTTCTTTTCCTAGCCCAACTAGGGCTTTTTACATCATTCTGTAGGCCAACTATTAACCCCTCCTTTGTCATAATAGCTTTCATCCATTCAAAACTTACATTCTCTTCTGCCCTTCCTATTAAACTTGCCCTAGACATAAAGCATCACTCTTTCAATAAGTATCTACTTCTAATAGAGAGAATAACCATTTGACCTGAAGAACGAAGGCATAATATTAGAGTTCCAGTCATTGTTAAGTCTGTGGAGCAGGCTGCAATCAAAGGCAAGGAAGACTATTTTGGAGTTCATTAAATGATATCAAGTAGTCCATGTCTCAAATGGGAGACGAACTCAATGTAAGATACCGCAATACTATTTATTTGGTAAAGTTCTTGAGAATGCCATTTCCAGCATTAGGAAAACATTGAAGAGGAAAATACAGCTGTCTGATCTTGGCTTCATATCTATTCTGCTAAAAATTAACTCTGTAAACAAAAACTTTAACCCATAGAGATGACATATTTGAAAATTCAGTTGAAAAATTATTATTCCCCCATTTTCAGAGATTTGGTTGACACTTAGTCTTAAATAAACATGCAAAAAGACAGGTAAATGGGTGATGAAATAATCCACACAACAAACCCCCATAACACAGTTTACCTGTATAACAAACCTGCACATGTAACCCTGAACTTAAAATAAAAATTAAATGAAAAAAAATGAAAAGGTAGGTAAAGATTGTGTTTGGAGATCAAATGTATTGTTTATAATTAAAAGGATTGACATTAATTCCTAAGTGCAAATTCTGCCAAAGGATCCTGTATATTGGTTCAAATTTCAGGACAAGCTTGTCCAACCTGTGGCCCATGGGCTGCATGCAGCCCAGGACAGCTTTGAATGTGGCTCAACACAAATACACTTTTTAAAAAAATGATAAAAAAATTTTTGAGATTTTTTTGTTTTTAGCTCATCAGCTATCATTAGTGTTAGCATATTTTATTTGTGGCCCAAGACCATTCTTCTTCTTCCAATGTGGCCAAGGGAAACCAAAAGATTGGACACACCTGCTTTAGGATGTGGGCTACAAATGCTGAGACGTAGAGTTAGGGGTCTAGGAGTTGTACCTCATCACCAGTATTGGCCAAGATGGCGAGACAGAATAGTGCTTAAAAAAATATGGTGATTCTACCAGCTTTTGGAGGGTGAGGGGAGGGCAGCAGGGTACAAGCAAAAGCTTGGTGCAAGCCAAAGATTCAGGACATAAGTAAGGCAAGAAAAAAAGCAGAATATATAGATTAGTGTTTGGCAAGGGCTTGGCAACTGTGCCCACAAATCTGAGAAAGGCAACTGGTTTCAGTAACTACTGCCAGGTGGACAGTGTCTATTATTTCAAGTATGAATTGTGTAACCTCCTTACTGGCTATGAGTCACTTTTCTGATTTGGGTAAAATAAAATTTAGTGGCAGCTTTCCCCATTCTTGCAAAGTATATAAGATTCCATAATAATTGGCAATTTTAGTTGAGAGCTAGTATCTCAAATAAGACTTCCCATGTGACAAAATGTCATCATAAATTCTCTATGTGATGTGATGTTTAAACCCAGATCGAATAGACTTCTTAAATGCTACACCCACAGAGTGAGACTAAAGAGAGAAAAGGTGAGAGGAAATTAACTTTATGGTTATATACCTATTTGTGACACAGGTTGACATGGTTTGGCTTCATGTCCCCACCCAAATCTCATCTTGAATTTTAATCCCCTAATTCCCATGTGTCGAGGGTGGGACCTGGTGGGAGGTAACTTGATCATGGGGGAGGTTCCCCCCATGCTGTTCTCGTGATAGTGAGTTCTCATGAACTCTGATGGTTTTATATGTGTTTGACAGTTCCTCCTACAGGAGCATCCTCTCTTTCACCTGCCGCCATGTAAGACAGGCCTGCTTTGCCTTATGCATGATAGTAAGTTTATTGAGGCCTCTCCAGCCATGCGGAACTGTGAGTCAATTAAACCTCTTTTCTTTATACATTACCCAGTTTTGGGCATTCCTCTATAGCAGTGTGAAAACGGGCTAATACATAGGCCAAACTGTACTAACAATGTATTATATTTCATTTAATCCTTGCCACCATCATAATAGGTTAAGATTATTAGCCATAATTTAATTAAGGTGGAAACTGATATTCTATAATATTAAACTTCTGGCCCAGAGCAGCATTTTGAAAAAGGGATAAATTCAAGTTTTAGACTTAAGAATGGTAAAACCACTTCAAAAAATAAAGACACACACGCATGCATGGATGCGCACAAACACACACACACACACCCCAAGAACAATAAAACATGTTCCATGAGGCATTGTAGAAGAAAATTTCCTTTATGAAATATCCAAGTGTAAAGGATTTGACATCTGATTTCAGCTCCTATATATAAAGAGCTTGAAAGTCATCACTCCTGTCCTTACAACAACAACAACAATAAGCTGGACAAAGTGAAAATCAATGAATTTTCTTAGACTCAACAGAGAGTTGAGGAAGCTGGGCAATCTGCCACCCTGAATTCTGGAGAGACAAAAACATAAAGAGTCATACCTGAGATACGATTACTTGAAACAGAAGTAGAACAAGTCATAAACTCATAGGAACACTTCAAATGGTAATTTGATGAATTCCTGGAGGCTGAAAGTGGACTGGCATAAGAGTGAGACACTCCTTGGGGGCCTGAGTGTTGCATATGCTCCCCAATTTTTGTGAGCTTTATTTCCTGGAATCCCACCAGATTCTCACAGTAAAAATTAAAGAAAGATCCTATATAGCTCAGATAAAGGAAGAGGAAAGGAAAAGTAACCCTTATGAAACATGCCCAAATCCTTTTCCATAACAAAGATCTACTACTCTCCAGGTGAAAAATATCTGTGAGCCTTATCTCTGCTGAAGGAAGGGAATTCCTCCACTCTAGGCTCCTTTAGCATTACTTTGTAAGAGGAAAAAAAATAAAACACAGTTAATATGGGTGAAAGTTTCCAAGAAAGAGCAGGTTATGAACATGGAGCCAAGGAAGGGAGTAGGAGTAAGAGGGGAAAGAAACTATCATACTGGAAATATGGTTGGAAAGATCATATCTCAAGTAAATAGGGCCAATAAAAGAATAAGACATAAGATGACAGAATGCTCTCCCTTCCCTATACCATACAATCACACCAACAGGGTCAAGGACAGTAACAGGAGATTAAAACTGAGTTTCAAGACACAGACTCTCTCTGAACAGTAGTACTTAGGGAAGTTTCAAATCAAGAAAGGAAACAAAAATAAGAACATTGGAATAATTCGAAGTTCTTGTTACCTATAGCTACAGCACCACAACTGCAACCCAGAATAACATAAATTATCATATGAGAAGGCCTATTTATCACAGTTTCTAGTATCTAATATAACATGCATTGCTTTCACCACAAATTTACTAGCATGCAAAAAGAAGAAAAAACACTGAAGACACAAAGCTGATGTGAACTGGACACGGCCTGTTGGAATTATCAAACAGAATTTAAAATAACTATAATTAATATGTTAAGGGCTCTAATTAAAAAAAAAAAAAAAAGACAAGGGGCCGGGCCCAGTGGCTCACTCCTGTAATCCTAGCACTTTGGGAGGCCAAGGCGGGTGACTCACCCAAGGTCAGGAGTTCAAGACCAGCCTGGACAACATGACAAAATCCTGTCTCTACTAAAAAAAAAAATACAAAAATTACCCAGGTGTGGTGGCGCATGCCTGTAATCTCAGCGACTCGGGAAGCTGAGGCAGTAGAATCACTTGAACCCAGGAGGCAGAGGTTGCAGTGAGCCAAGATTGTGCTTATGCACTCCCGTCTGGGTGACAGAGCAAGACTCTGTCTCAAAAAAAAAAAAAAAAAAAAAAAGCCAAAAGTATGAACGTATAAATAATGTAAGCACTGACTTAGAAACCCTAAAAACAATAATAAAAAGAATAATCAAAAGGAAGTATTAAAATCAAAAACACTGAAATGGAAACGAAAAGTGATGTTAACAAGTTCAGCAGTAGGCTGGACAAAGCCAAGGAAAGAATCAGTGAGACTGCATATAGGTCTATAGGAACTCCCCAAACCAAAATGCAAACAGGAAAAGAAATCAAAGTAATAGAATATTCAAGAGTCATGGGACAGTTACAAAAAGGGTAACACACATGTTATTGAATTACCAAAAGAAAAAGAGAAGATGGAGCAAAAGAAATATCTGAGGTAATAATGACTCCAAATTACTCAAAGTTAATGACAAACACCAAACCATAGATCCAGGAAGTTCAGTAAATAAAAAATAAATACCAAAAAAAAAAAAAAAAGCTAAATCTAGGCATATCATATTAAAACTGCAGAAAACCAAAGATAAAAAATATTGAAATAACTCATAAGGTAGTGGGGAGATACTTTGCTTATAGCAGAACAAATATAAGAATTATAGCAGACTTCTTATCAAAAACCATGCAAACAAGAAGAAAGTAAAATATTTTAAGTGTTAAAAAAAAATCTCCCCTGGAATACTCTAATACTACAATCGTGGTATGTAATTCATTCATAACTCTAGTAAGAAAACTAAAAGATAAATCTATCAAAAACAATAATGGCCACAGCAACCTTTTAAAAGATTGGCAATATTAAAATATATGTAAATTGAGACAACAAAAAGTCAAAATGTCAGGGGGGATGAAGTTAAAGTGTACTTATTTTATTTTTGGTTTTGTCTTTGTTTCTATTCTTTGTCATCTAAGATAAGTTAAAATATTTTTAAAGTCACTTGTTATATCTATAAGATATGAAAAAATTGAAAAAGGGTGAATATTTCCAAATTTATCCTATGAGACCAGCCTTACCCTGATACCAAAAATATATAACAACACCCCAAAAAAAAAAAAAAAAAAAAAAAAAAAAAGGAAAGAAAGAAAGAAGAAGAAGAAGAAAAGAAAACTAGAGGTCAATATCATTAATAATCATAGATGCAAAATCCTTGATAAAATTCTAGCAAACTTAACAGCACATTAGAAAGATCATTCGCCATGATCAAGTGGGATTCATTCTAGGAATGGAAGGATGGTTCAATATACACAAGTCAATAAATATGATACATCACTTAACAGGACTAAGGAGTAAAGCCATATGATCATTTCACTGAAAAAGCCACTGATGAAATTCAACATCCTTTTATGATTTAAAATATATATAGATATAGATATAGATATAGATATAGATATAGATATAGATATAACAAACGATATAGAAGAAACATACCTCAAAATAATAAAGGCCATATATAACAAACCTACAGCTAAATTTACTCTGAATGGAGAAAATTGGAAGCCTTTCCTCTAAGATCTGGAACAAGACAAGAATGTCCACATTTACAACTCTTATTGAATATAACACTGGAAGTCCTGGTCAGGAAAATTTGATAAGAAAACAAAAGAAAGGACATGAAAATGGGCAAGGAAGAAGTCAAATTAGCCTGGAATGTGTATGACATGGTCTCATATTTAGAAAAACTTAAGGACTCCACCAAAAAAATCGTGGTAAGAACTGATAAATTCAGTAAAGTTGCAAGACACAAAATTAATATACAAAAATTAGTAACACTTATATACATCAACAGCAACCAGTCTGAAAAAGAAATCAAGATAACAATCCCATTTCTAATAGCTACAAAGAATATAAAATACCTAAGAATCAATTTAATCCAAAATGTGAAAGAGCTATACAAGAAAAGCAATAAAAAATAAATAAAAAATTGAATAGGACACAAAAAAATAAAAAGTAATGCCATGTTCATGGATTCAAAATTATTATTGGTAAAATTAGTTAGGGAGGATTCCCTTTTTTTGTACTGTTTGGAATAGTTTCAGAAGGAATGGTACCAGCTCCTCTTTGTACCTCTGGTAGAATTCGGCTGTGAACCCATCTGGTCCTGGACTTTTTTTGGTTGGTAGGCTATTAATTGCTGCCTCTACTTCAGACCTTGTTATTGGTCTATTCAGGAAGTCAGCTTCTTCCTGGTTTAGTCTTGGGATTGTGTAAATGTCCAGGAATTTATCCATTTCTTCTAGATTTACTGGTTTATCTGCATAGAGGTGTTTATAGCGATCTCTGGTGGTAGTTTGTATTTCTGTGGGATCGGTAGTGATATCCCCTTTATCATTTTTATTGCAGCTATGTGAATCTTCTCTCTTTTCTTTTTTATAAGTCTGGCTTGCAGTCTATCTATTTTGTTGATCTTTTCAAAAAACTAGCTCCTGGATTTATTGATTTTTTGAAGGGTTTTTTTTTGTGTCTCTATCTCCTTCAGTTCTCCTCTGATTTTAGTTATTTCTTGTCTTCTGCTAGCTTTTGAATTTGTTTGATCTTGCTCCTCTAGTTCTTTTAATTGTGACATCAGGATATCGATTTTAGATCTTTCCTCGTTTCTCATGCAGGCATTTAGTGCTATAAATAGCAATTTACAGATATAATGCAATTTCTATCAAAATATGGCATTCCTCACAGTAATAGAACAAATAATCCTAAAATTTACATGAAACCACAAAGGACCCCAAATAGCCAAAATAATGTTGAGCAAAAAGAACAAAGCTGGAGAAATCAGACTATATGACTTCAAAACATACTACAAAGCTATAGTAACCAAATTTAGCATGGTACTGGCAAAGTAACAGGCACATAGACCAACTAAACAGAATAGAGACCTTAGATATAATTTACACATTTACAGTAAACTCATTTTTAACAAAGATGCTGAGAACGTATAATGCATAAAGAGCAGTCTCTAATAAATGGTGCTGGGAAAACTGAAAAACCATATACAGAAGCATGAAACTAAGCTCTCATTTCTCACCAAATTCAAAACTCAAACCAAAATAGATTAAAGACTTAAATCTAAGACTTCAAACAACGCAATTTCTAGAAGAAAATGTTGAAAAAACACTCCAGAACACTGGCCTGGGCAAAAATTTTTTTTGTATACAAATTCAAAAGCACAGGCAACAAAAGCAAAAATAGACAAATGAGACTGCATCAAGTTGAAAAGCTTCTGCATAGCAAAGAAAGCAATCAGCAAAGTGAAAGAACAACCCACAGAATGAGAGAAAATATTTGCAAACTATCCATCTGATGAGAGATTAAATATCAGAATACATAAGGAGCTCAAACAACTCAATAGCAAAAATAAAACACAAATAAACTGATTTTAAAATGGTTACAGGATTGGAGTAGACATTTTTCAAAAGAAGGCACATAAATGGCCAATAGGTATACGAAAAAATGTTCAACATCTCTAATAATCAGTGAAATGCAAATCAAAATTAAAATGAGGAAGTCCTAGGCAGAGCAATTAGTCAAGAAAAATAAATGGCATCCCTATAGGAAAAGAAGAAGTCAAACTACTCCCTTCCTAGAATATATGATTCTATACCTATAAAACCCTAAAAGGCTCCACCTAAGGCTTCTGGAGCTGATAAACGACTACAGCAAACTTTTGGAATGCAAAATCAATGTATGAAAATAAGTAGTATTTCTATACACCAGCAATGTTCAAGTTGAGAGCCAAATCAAGAATGCAATCCATTTTACAAGTGTCACAAAAGTAAAATACCCAGGAATACATCTAACCAAGGGAGTGAAAAGTCTCTACAAGGAGAATAAAAAAACTGCTGAAGGAAATCATAGATGACACAAACAAATGGAAAACATTCTGTGTTCATGGATTGGAAGAACCAGTATCATTAAAATGGCCAAAGCAATCTACAGATTCAACACTATTCTTATCAAACTACCAATGTCATTTTTCACAGAATTCGAAAAATCTACTCTAGAATTTGTATGGAAGCAAAAAAGATCCTGAATAGGCAAAGCAATTTTAAGCAAAAAGAAAAAGGGCAGAGGTATTATGTTGCCTGACTTCGAATTATACTATATGGCTACAGTAATCAAAACAGCATGGTACTTGGTAAAAAACAAACACATAGACCAATGGAACAGAATAGCAAATGCAGAAATAAAGCCACACACCTCCCGCCGTCTGATTTTCAGCAAAGTCAACACAAATAAGCAATGGGGAAAGGACTTCCTATTCAATAAATGGTATTGGGATAGCTGGGTAGCTATATGCAGAAGCATCAAACCAGACCCTTCCCTTTCATCACATACAAAAATTAACCAAGATGGAATAAACACTTAATGTAAGACCTCAAATGATAAGAACACTACAAGAAAACCTAGGAAACACCATTCTGGACATTGGCCTTCAGAAAGAATTTACAACTAAGTCCTCAAAAGCAGTTACAACAAAAACAAGAATTGACAAACGGGACCTAGTTAAACAAAAGAGCTTCTGCACAGCAACAGAAACTATTAACAACGTAAACAGACAACCAACAGAATATGAGAAAATATTTGCAAACTATGCATCTGACAATGATGTAATATCCAGACTCTTTAAAGAACTTAAAGAATTCAACAAGCACAAAACAAATAATCTCATTAAGAAGTGGGCAAAAGACATAGACACTTCTTAAAAGAAGACATACAAGTGGCCAACAAACATATGAAAAAATGCTCAACATCATAAATCATCAGAGTAATGCCAAAACCACAATGAGATACCATTTCACACCAGTCAGAATGGCTATTATTAAAAAGTCAAAAAACAACAGATGGTGGCAAGACTGCAGAGAAAAGGGAATGCTTATACACTGTTGGTGGAAATGTAAATCAGTTCAGTCACTATGGAAAGCAGCTTGTGGAGATTTCTCAAAGAACTTTGAGCAGAACTGCCATTCAACCCAGCAATCCCATTACTGGGTATATACCCAAAGGAAAATAAGTTGTTCTACCAAAATGACATTTGCACTTGTATGTTCATTACAGCACTATTCACCACAGCAAAGACATGGAAACAACCTAGGTGCCCATCAATGGTGTATTGGAAAAAGAAAATGTTATACACCATGGCATAATATGCAGCCATCAAAAAAGAATAAAATCATGTCCTTTTCAGCAATATAGGTGCAGCTGGAGGCCATTATCTTTAGCAAAATAACACAGGAACAAAAAAACCAAATACCACGTTCTCATTTTTAAGTGGGAGCTAAACATTGGATACTCATGAACATAAAGATGGCAACAACAGACACTGGGGACTACTAGAGGGAGGAGGCAGGGTAGGGCAAGTGATAAAAAACTGTTGGCTACTATGGTCAGTACCTGGGTGATGGGATCATTTGTACCCCAAACCTTAGCATCATACAATATACCCATATAACAAACCTTCACACATGCCCCCTGAATCTAAAATAAAAGTTGAAATTACTTTTAAGAAATCACAACGAGATGTTATCTCAACCCAGTCAGAATGGTTTTTATCCAAAAGACAGGGAATAACAGATGCTGGCAAGGATATGGAGAAAGCAATAACCTCATACACTGTGAGAATGTAAATTAGTACAGCCACTATGGAAAACTGCATGGAATTTCCTCAAAAAACTATCTATAGAACTAACATATGATCCAGCATTCCACTACTAAGCATATATCCCAAAGAAACAAAATCAATATATCAAAGACATATCTGTACTCCCCTGTTTATTGTTGCACTATTCACAATAGTCAAAATATGGATTCAATCCTAGTTCCATGAATGGATGGTTAAGAAAAAAATACATACATACATACACACAAACACACACACACACACACACACACACATACAGCAGAGTAATATTCTGCCATTAAAAAGAATAAAATCTAGTTATTTGCAGCAACAGGAATGGAAATGGAATTCATCAAATAAAGTAAAATAAGCATAGAAAGACAAATATCACGTTTTTACTCATATGTGGGAACTAAAATGGAATCTCATGAAGATAGAGTAGATTAATGGATATCAGAGGCCAAGCAGAGTGGGGTAAGAGGGGATGAAGAGAGGTTGATTAATGGGTGCAAATACATAGTTAAATAGAAGAAAAAGGCCTGGTGTTTGATAAATTAGTAGGGTGACTATAGTTAACATCAATCTATGGTACATTTCAAAATATCTAGAAAAGAATAATTCTAATGTTCCTAGTGTAAAGAAAAGATAAATATTTAAGGTGAGGATATCCCAATTATCCTGATTGGATTATATGAATGTATTCAAATCATCACATGTACCCCTAAAATATGTACATTTATCATGAAATAAAAAAATTAAAAAAGAAAAAACCATCAATCTAGAATTCATTATTCTGTAAAATTATACCTCAGAAGTGAAGAAGAAATAAAGTATTTATCTAAAAAACAAAACTTTAGGGATTTCTTCATAGCAGATCTACCCTGCAAGAAATATTAAATGTTTTTTCAGACAGAGGTTAAATGATATATGTTAAAAATCTGGCTCTACATGAAGAAAGAGCATCAAGGGAAGAAATATTTTTATTATTCTTAAATTATAGAAATTGCTAACTTTAATAATAGTAACAATGTATTAGGTAAATATAGTATGAGAGTAATTTATATGAATAATATCAGTGTCATAGGTTATACAAGGAAAATCTGAGACTATTATAAAGTACCAGCACCATGCATATAGCAGAATATTGTTATTTGAAGATAAACTTAGATTAGATAATAATGTATATTTCAAATACTAGAGCAACCATCAAGATTTTTTTAATGGAAACATAATTGATATGCTAGGAGAGGAGATAAAATGGATTATATAAACACACAATCAAAGCCAGAAAGGGCAAAAAAAGAGGGGAAATAAAAAGATACAAAGAACAAATGCAATGAAACAAAGAGCAAATGCATTGAAAACAGTTACAAACATGTAAATATTAACCTGACTATTTCAATAATCAAAATAAATGGGCCTCGTCTAAATATACCAATTTAAAAAATAGAGATTGTCAGAGTGTATTAAGACAATGAAGACACAATGATGTGTTGTATACAAGAAACTCACCTTAAACATGAATATTCCTATATGTTACACATAAAGCCATTAAGAAAGTTTTATCATACTAACACTAATCAAAGGAAAGCTGGAAAGATCTACTTTTGAGAACTCCATGGACCATTCCCTAGTTAAACAAGTAAAACTTGTGAAATCAGTTTTTTAAAAGCTACACACACACACACACACACACTTAAAAATACCTGAAAATTGTCCCAAGAGAATATAGTAAATGAACAAAACATTTATTCAAGATACTAAAATTCAGTTAGAACAGTGGGAGTCTGTGGCATTTGAATCATTATCTGCTCCTTTCCTTCTACAACTTTCCACACAGGTCAGCTAGACAAAAGTTCCATTACTGATGGGTATGGCTAAGAAGATGGGGAACTCTCTAGCTTGATTTCCCAATAAAAGTTACTGTAACTCATTAGGAGGAACAATTTGCTAGCATTTCACTTTCTTTCAAATTCTAATTTAAAGAAGCAAAATCACTGTGAGTGCAACCAAGAAGTTGAGGAAATCTTCTCTTGCACCCAGCCTTCATAGGACAGACTACTGTGGTCCTAATTCACTCTGGACTCAACTCATTCATAGGACAGAGATTCCACACTAAGAGAGGCAAAACAGAAATATCAGAAACTACTGTACCGTGCAGTGCTCGAAAAGCAAGCTGGAGTTTTAGCTTAAAATTATTAATGTATTAAGACATTTCAGACTTCCAAATGTGCAAAGTTATCAGTAATAAAGAGGTATATTACCTAATAAAGGGGCCAATTTCCCAAGAAGACATTACAATCCTAAACATGTCTACACCTAACAAAAGCACATCAAGCTCCATGGGCCAAAACTGATAGAACTGAAAATAGAAAAATCCACTATTACATTTGAAGACTTAAACATCTCCTATGTCAGTAATGAGTAGATTAAAATGGCAGAAAATCATTAAGGACCTATATGACCTGAGACACATTATCAATCATTTTTAACTCATTGACATTACAGAATATTCCATCTAACAACAGCAGAATACATATTTGCCTCAAGCTCACATGGAACATTGTTGAAGACAGACCACATTGTGGGCAATAAAACATAACCTAACAAATTTAAAAGGATAGAAATTATACAATGTATTATCTCTGACCATAATGGAATTAAACTGGAAATCAACAACAGAAAGATAGCTGGGAAATCTCCAAGTATTTGCAATTAAATAACACACTTCTAAATAACCTACACTCAAAAAAGACGTTTCCAAAAAATGTCAAAATTTTTTGAACAAAGGACAATGATCAAAATTTTGGGGATCAGCGAAAGCAGTACTTAGAGGGAAATTCATAGTGCCACATGTATATACTAGAAAAGAAGGAATATCTGAAATTGAGAGAAACATTAATTTTTTAATGAAAAACGCAATGAAGTAGGAATGTTATTCATTCGATAATTAATTTCATTGATATTTATCAAACATCTTTCATATGCCAGGCATTGCTCTTAGATGCTCAGGATGCAGGAATGAACAAGAAAAAAAATCTGCTATGACTGAGCTTACATTCTTATATGTACAGTGGAACATTAAACAAGTATGTGAATACAGAAAATTCTTTCAGAGGGCCCTGGGTGATGTAAAGAAAATAAACTGGGTAATGTGACAAGTGTGGTAGGAAGAGTTAACAGAATGTGCCTGAGGAGACAGCATTTAACAGAGAATTTCATGATAGTGTTATGACACTACATGTATAGTATTAGCCTTAAGCTTCGCTTTCAGACTACTGAGTTGTCTGTTTAATTGTTTTATGCTAGGGAATATGTCACATTCCAACTTATGAATATATTTCCATTATACACATTCAATTATATATTAAACTATATTAGCTTATGTGCAAGCTGAAAAGCAGGCACTCCTACCTTTTGCCTAAGAAAATCTAGACATATGAAATTAAATAACGGATAAGTATGTTTTTTAAAAGAGAAAAAAATCACTAGTATCAAAGAGATGTACATTTTAACAACTTTAAATTTGACATTTTAATTACAAGAAGCAAAACATCATCAAGACGTATTCTAAATCTTTTATATTCAAGAGAAGTAAATGGTAAGGATCCAAGAATATGTAGTTAAATTTACCCAAAATTACATATTTTGCAAAATTCAGAGACTTGACACTTTAAAATTATTTATCAGAGAGTGAGTCCTTAGCAAATCAACATAAATGAATTAGAAAGGTTAAACTATTTGTTTTCTGATTTCTGAAATTCAATAGAGTGCTTTCCTGAAATACACACACACACACGTATATGTGCTTGCCTGAATATATATATTGTTCAGGCAAGCTCTCACTCTCTCTCTCTCTTTCTCTCTCTCTCTTCCCCCCCTCTCTTTCTCTCTCTCTTCCCCCCTCTCTCTTTCTCTCTTGCTCTGTGTGTGTGTGTGTGTGTGTGTGTGTAGCAGTAGTAGTAGTAGCAGCAGCAAGTTTTTCTAGGGAA